>CAEFZX010031257.1:0-68271 GCA_903066825.1 Alfaro cultratus | reverse complement strand
TGTGTGTGTGTGTGTGTGTGTGTGTGTGTGTGTGTGTGTGTGTGTGTGTGTGTGTGTGTGTGTGTGTGTGTGTGTCTGTCTGTGCGGTGGAGAGGAAGAAAAGCCGGTTTTCAGCAGCAGAGGCTGTTATTGTTGTTGAGAAGAAGCTAATTTCTCATTTAGATGCAGCTGCTGCTCATCCTCACATGATGAAGAACAGAATGTTGGACCTGAATGTCCTGGATGTGTTCATGATGGAAAGAAAGTACACCCCTTAAGTACACCCCTCAGGTCCACCAGGACTGAATGCAAATCAAATCAGTGACTTAAACCTGAACTAAATACATAAATATTCATTATTCATTGAACAAACATAGAGCTAACATTTGGGGAAAACTAAGTACACCCTTCAGTCAGTTAGTGCTAATTCTGACATCAACAACGACCTTAGAAACTGCAGGGGTCATAAGGTCAAGCTGCTCCATGGAGACAAATAACAGCAACAGGGTCAGTTAGCGCTTAGCTCCTCAGTTTATTTGAATAAATTTAATACCAAATAAAGTCAAACTGTGTGATTTTTAATGTACAAAACATTAATTATATTAAATGTTAATTATTTATATGAATTATTATCTTAAACATTAACTGAGTGGACAATAAAAAGTATAAATATATCATGAATATGCAGAATCTGCCTTTTAATATTAATGTTACTGAAAACCAAATTTAAAGTTGTTTATAATCTTGTATTTTCTGTTCTCCTTCTGATTGGTTGCTGTATTTTAAGCCCCGCCCATCCACTTCCTGCTCAGGGTCAATAGGTCACCTGAAAATCTGTTTCAGGGCACAAATCTTAGCAGCCATTTTTTATTTGGCCGTTTTGGTACAAAGTGATTCCAGTTCCTCTCTTTTCTTTGGGAGTAACCAACGGCAACACAAAAAATGCTCTTCACCTGCCCTGCCTGCTGGTGGCGCTATGGAGGTCAGAGTCTACGCTGAGCCAGGTGAAGCTCTCCTGTGACCTCTGACCTTCGTTCCTACCCTCCTCCACTCACTGACTGGATGAGTTTCCTCTGCAGGGCGTCTGGACTCGGTCAGTAGAGCCAACCGAGAGGAGCCAGTGGAGGCAGACGGTTCTGTAGTGACTGGACCGATGTAATGGGTTTGCAGTCATTCTGACCTCACTGAGTCGTTCACAGCAGAACCACATTCACTCATTCATTCACACTCAGATTCATCCATTCACACAGATCAGGAGGCGACTTAGGGCTGAGCGCCTCGGCCATACGGTGGAAGTGACTTCTAGAAACCAAAAACTCTAGATCTAGATCTCTAGATCATGTTGGTGCATCGTCTGCGTCGTCATGGTAACTAATCTAACCTGAGTAGGTAGACATCAGGAGGGTCCTGGGATTGAGCCTTGAGACTCTCCGTAGGTTGAGCTGCTTTCAGACGTTCCCTGTGAAGGAGGTTCAGAGTCCCAGAGTCTCTATGTCTGTGCATGTGTGTGTGTGTGTGTGTGCGTGTGTGTGTGCATGTGTGTGTGTGTGTGTGTGTGTGTGTGTGTGTGCGTATGTGTGCGCATTTGTGTGTGTGTGTGTGTGTGTGTGCATGTGTGTGTGTGTGTGTGCGTATGTGTGCGCATTTGTGTGTGTGTGTGTGTGCATGTGTGTGTGTGTGTGTGTGTGTGCATTCCACAGAAAGAAGACAAAAAGAGAAAGAATCATTATAATGGCTGCATGCAACCTGATCCTCTGCATACTGAATTTTCCCCCAGAGGGTTTTTTCCATTATCCTGAAGGAGAGAGTCGTTTAGCTGATCCAGCCCAGCTTCGCCTTCCTTTATTCCTTCTTTTTTTCCACTCTCTCCCTCGTTTTCTTTGCCGGTTTCTCTTTTTCCACAGACACATTGTGCAAATGTAACCTTTTGCGAGGCCCGGCCCCCTTCCCCATCGCTCCCCATCCCCAGGAAGTTGGCTCGCCACTTTGCTGCCAAGAAATGTGAAAAACTGGCAGGCTGCCCGTTTCATCTGCAAACACACGGCGGAAAAAAGGGAAGGGTGGATGGAAGCAGCGGGAGGCGGAGGAAGGGAGGGAGGAGTGGAGGTGACAGAGAGGCGAAGGAAACGCTGCTGCTGCTTCGCCACGAGGAAGAGAAAGACTCTGAAGCAGAGAGAAAGCAGGCAGCGGGGAGATAAGGAGGAATTTCACTTGCATGAAAAGAGGCCACATTACCGACTCCAGATAAATCTTCTGTGGACGTTTTCTGAGCCGCAGCCGGAGATGAGCTGGTTTACACACACATGCAAATCAGCAGCGGCCGCCGTCCCTCATCTCAGCTGCTGCATGGACACAAGATTCATTTTACTAACAGGAAGACGGAGCCTGAGCTCTGCTCTGGTCCGTTAGCCTGGAGTCATCGACACGATCCAGTTTACACCAACATGAACACTGATCTGGTTTACACCAACATGAACACTGGATCCAGTTTACACCAACATGAACACTGGATCCAGTTTACAACAACATGAACACTGGATCCAGTTTACACCAACATGAACACTGGATCCAGTTTACAACAACATGAACACTGGATCCGGTTTACACCAACATGAACACTGGATCCAGTTTACACCAACATGAACACTGGATCCAGTTTACACCAACATGAACACTGGATCCGGTTTACACCAACATGAACACTGGATCCAGTTTACAACAACATGAACACTGGATCCGGNTTACACCAACATGAACACTGATCTGGTTTACACCAACATGAACACTGATCTGGTTTACACCAACATGAACACTGATCTGGTTTACACCAACATGAACACTGATCCGGTTTACACCAACATGAACACTGGATCCGGTTTACACCAACATGAACACTGGATCCGGTTTACACCAACATGAACACTGGATCCAGTGTTATCCTGTAAAAACCAGAACAGTTCTAGTTTTGTTCTGAACAGAACCGAACCAGGACAGAACCAGAACCAGAACCAGCCTTCGTTATCAGGTTGTTTATTCTTCCACATCCTGAAGGTTCTATAAGATCAAAAGTCACGTTTCTCTTTGTTGGACTTTTTATTTTAGGAAAATTCATGAAACTTTTACATAATTCCAACTTTCGGAAAGAAAAGGAATAAATGGTCACAATCTGCAGGCTGGATCTGCACTGGGATGAAAAGCTGCAGATATTCTGACTCTTATCCCTGAACTAAAGGAGAAATCTGGACCGGCGCGGTGAGATCGCTGAGCCGCCAGAATAAACACTCAGGTTGCTTCTGCAACAAGGCAACATGAAAAACCAACAGACCAGCTGAGAGCCTCCATCACCTCACAGCTCAGAGTCGCAGGAAACGGATCGATTACTGAATAACATCCAGTTCTTTAGTTCAGGAACTGTTCAGTTGGGATCCATCTGTCCACACTGAGGGACAGGATCATTTTCCTCCTCATCCTGTTTGATGTTTTATTGTTTTTCAGCCTTTAAAGCTCATAAAGCTCCTTCAGCGCGCACCGGGCCGACATGTTGCTTTTCCAGGTCTGTTTGTCTGCAGCCTGAAGTGTCTTTCTGGGAGCTCTTCCTGTGGTTTGGACATCTCCAAGTGATGCTCTTCCTGTCGGTTGCCTAGCAACAGAGGAGGGAAAAAATAGATGAGGTGATGAGTGAAGGTGATCCCGAGGGAGTTTGGAGGAGGAGCGGGAAGAGATGTTTTCTTTTCAGAAAGCTTTTCGCAGATTGTTCCGTTTCTGTTCAGAAAAATAAAAATAACCTTCAGCTCCAAACGAGCAGCAGAGAAACCCAGAGCCAGAACCGGTTCAGAACCGATTCAGAACCGGTCCAGATGCGATGCAACGCTTCACAAACAACCTGGAGAGGAAAATACCAAACACAAAAACAATCAATAACTAAAACGTTTGATAAAAAACTGCAGAAAAAAAAGATTCGATTGATTCAGAGAATGATTAAAGTATTCACACCTCCATGCGACGTTGTTATAGTTTTCTTCCAATCGACCCTTAATGCTCCATAAAAACATTAAACTTATATTTAGACATATTAGGTTCATAAGTATTCACACCCTGTGCTCTGAAACCAGAAGGAAAAAACACAAAATATCGTCATGGCAACATCACCGACGGTTTGGAAAATGTGCTCACAGTGTTATGAACGTTTTAATACTAATGTAATATTCAGCCAGCTGGACTAAGGTCAAAGGTCACAGGGTGATGGATGGATTTCTGACTGCAGGTTGACAGCAGGAGAGATTAGATTAAAACTTTAGATTTATCAAAACTTAAACCTTTTTACAGGAAACTCAAAGCAAACAGCTTTTCATGAATTTATTAAACCTGGAGAAATACAGAAAGCTTTTTCAAAGAGAAACAGAAACATTGTTTTTATTGAAAATGTTTTTATTTTTTTTTACAATTGAGATCCAAAGAATTCAAAACCTGGACGCCTTTCATTTAATGAACAAACCTGCAATTTAATTTAATTTACATTTCCTTTCCAACAAACAAACTATTTATTTCATTGCATTTCTACAGCTTAGTTTATTGTTAAGAAGGAAAACTATTAATTTTTACATAATCCTCTTTTCTTGACGTTTTTGTCCCATTAACAGTCTGATCTCTCCTGCTGTAGATGTTAGCTTATGTAGCATTAGCACTGATAGTATTAATGGATACTAAAGCAAATTTGGGAAAATAAAGATGATGTTCTATATTTTCATCCTTCCTCAGCAGATCTTCCATACTGCTTCCAGCTCTGGGATTTACTTTTAACTTTAGCAAAGCGCTGAATGTTTTTCGTTTGTGATGGTAGGACAGCTTCATTCATCGCCTGTAGATTCAGGGAAGTAGCCATGTTGTTGAGGCCATCTGTTCAATGTCTTCTCATCTTTTCCCTTAAAGCTGCAGTATGTCAGTTTTATAAAACATATATTTTTTAATATATTGGTTAAAGATGTCTCCATGTTGTTTGTTATGAGACAGATAATCTGTGAACAGATTGAGCTCCTGTGTTTTCTCTCAGTGCTAACAACCAATCAGAGCCAGGAGGCGGGTTTTAGCGCTGTCAATCACGCTCTGCAACTAGCATTACCTGTCATGAATGCTAAGGCTAGTTAGCATAGCTACCAATGACAGCAGATAAATGATCTTCCTATAACAGTAAGTTGTTTCTAGACCATTAACACATTTAGCAGAGGTCTTAGCGCTGTTGATGGACAGCACTAAGACCCGCCTCCTGGTTCTGATTGGTTGCTTTTGGTCCATAATAGCAGCTCAGGGTGGAGGTGCAGGAGATCAGTCTGTTCACAGATTATCTGTCTCCTAATAAACTGTCATGACATGGAGAAAGTTTAAAAAAACATTTTTTAAAAGTGACATACTGCAGCTTTAAGTTGAGGAGCTGCAGCTTTGCCTGCAAATAAAGGAACCATTCTGATGAGGAGCTGATCGGTTCTTAATGTTTTATCTGTGATATTGATTATTAATAGGTGAGTAAGTTGTTAAATCTCCAGGAATGTGATAACTTCAGGATTATCATCTGGGTGTATCGGTGTGTCTGGGCTGCAGAGCGAACAGCCGCAGCTTCAGCAGCCATAAAGTCAGAGATCAGATCAGATCAATAAGTGCATCACATAAAGTGTCAGATCATTTCTGCTTTGTGTTGCATCAGCAGCGCAGCAGAGCGCTGAACTCAGCAGGAATATTTCTGGCTTCATGGCCAAATATTCCATAACAAGCTTTTAGCTTGTAGCGTCAGAGAGGAAAGCGCCCTTCCTCCTCCTGGAGCGAACCGGGATCCAGGAGATCCAGGAGATCCAGGAGATCCAGGAGATCCAGGAGATCCAGGAGATCCAGGAGATCCAGGAGATCCAGGACAGGAGGTCAGAGGTCAGGGATTCCCCAAAGAGGTCAGAATGATGTTCAGAGGTGGACACATGTCTGCTAACACGCTAAACCCAGAGCTAATATTTCAGTTAGCGCGTTAGCATTTTTGCTAACTTTAAAACATTTAAAATTTAAATCCCAAAGTCTCGCTCTACTTGGACGTCAACATTCAGCTGAATAAAGTTCAGCATCTTTTATGTGTTTAGTTTATTAATAGACATTGTTTCTATTTCTGATATCTTGTTTATGTTATGAACAATTTATCCCAAAGTGGCTGGAGAGGAAAAGGAACTAAACAGTATTCACTCACTTCAAAATAAAAGCATGAAACTACTTAAAGAATTATTAACAAAACTTCAACACAAATAAAGTAAAAAAAAACTCTATTTAACTGAAGGTTTACTGAAAACTAAACTGGTGCTTAATTAACCCTAATTTGATTTCAAGGAAGCTAAGGGCGCTACATGTTTTTAAATGAGCAAAAACGCTAAAGCGCTAACTGAAAAATTAGCTTCACTATTAGCATAATGTGTTCCACCTCTGAACATCAGCATGAACTCTTCATCTCTGATTGGCTGGAGTAAAACCTGCAGTGTTGAAGTTTTGATTCTCAGATCCTTCAAGTCGTTTGATGTTTATCTTCATGCTCTTATTTTGAAGTGGGATAAGACTGTTTCATTCCTTTGCCTTTAGCCATTTTTGGATAAATTATTCATAAAAAATTACACTACATATCAGTAATATGAATAATATTTATCAATGTACTCAGAGTAAACACATAAAATGCCTCATATGGTCCTAAAAATATCCATTGTGAGTAAACGTGAGGCTGCTGGTGCAGCTCCAGTTCTCCCAGTCTCACGCCTCACCTCCTGTTGGTGTGGGAGGAACCAGTGATGGAAGCCAGGACGCATAAATGAGAAGAATCCCAATTAAATGGATCCCAGGAGTGACAGAGAGAAGGAGAGCAGGTCTAAATGAAAGAGAAGGGATCACCGGCGTGGAGCGCCAGCGCCGGGCGGGCGGAGGAGGATCAATATCTAATTTCAGTGCTGCGCTCACGCTGGACGCTTTTCCAATAAGGCCGGGATAAAAACACCCAGGCCTGAATAGGTGTGTGTCTGTGCTGTCTGCAGAGCACACATCCATCTGCTGCCGCTGCCGGAGAAACCGTCAGCTTCTGCAACGACCAGTGGAGCCAGAAACGGAGCTGGAGGCGATTTATAGCGCCACCGTTTGGAGGTTTGATCCCAAAACAATCCAACAATTTAAAAGATTTAAATTTACCAACCCTGAGCTTCACCAAACGCCTGGAGCAGCTCCACTTCCTGGAGACGCAGTTAGGCAGTAGCTAACAGCAAATCAGCACGTCTCATGCTAACTGGTAGTTAGCATGATGTTAGCATGAGATGGCTGAAGGACCAGGGAATCTTGCAGCTACTGAGTGAAACAAGAGATCATCTGTAGACCAAAGTACTCTAGAGCTCATCAATAATAACCAGTAAACAGAAATATTATATTCTGCTAGTTGTTAGCATAGCGTGTTAGCTTTAATGTCAGCTAATTATTATGTTGGTATAATGTTTATCATTAGCTTCAACATAGCAATGAGAAGAATTAGCTTCTGCTCATTGCTATGTTGGTATAACCTTTTAGCACTAGCTTCAAATAATTATGCTATAGTGCTTTAGCATTATCTTCTGCTAATTACACTTTAGCATTAGCGTACACTAATTACTATGTTAGTGGAACGCTTTAGCATGAACAGAACTAATATTCACGATTAGTGCTTTAAGATTAGCACAGCTAGTCTTTATGCTAGCACAGCTTTAGCCGTCTTTAGCCAAAGACGATGAGCAGACCCATCCTGAGCACTGAAGCCAGAACTTTGTTTTTATCTGAGGAATCAGAACAGAAACTGGATCAGTGACCGAAGTTTCTCCAGTTTTTCTGACTTTACAGAAGGAAAAATCTAAGATTTATAAATTGTTTATGTGAATCTGTTTTCCTACAAAATAAAAGCCCTGAATGACTGCTTTAGACAGGGGCGCCGCCAGGAATCATGGGCCCGCTGACAAAATTCAATCCCCCCACCCCCACACGCACACCCACACACACACGCACGCACACACACACACACACACCCAGGGCAAATATGGATGCTTGTTTTTTGGTCTAGGAGTGGAAATATTAAATTTTTACTGCTAATAACAATTTTAGAAAATACAATATAATTAATTTTGTAATTGACAGGGCCCCCAATTTTTATTTTTTATTTGTATGAACAAAAAATAAATAAATAAATTGTGGAGTTAGTCAGGGGCCCTTAGAATCACCATCACTTCCCCCCCTATAGGCGCCCCTGGCTCTAGAGCAGCTGGACTGATGGGAACCTGGACTTCATCCCGTAGGAACCCAGCAGATTATTTTCATCTCCATTAAGACAATAAGTCTTTGACTCCAACGTCTTCAGTCTGACTGAGAATCCCAGTTTTTTTCTGTTTTTTGGGATTTTCTGTCCTCTAAATTGAACGTTGGGATGAAAACTGCAGCTTCTCTCTGAAGCTTTATTTATTATTTTAGCAGTTTCTATTTCTGCGCTGGAGCGCCCCTCAGTGGACGCTGACAGGAATGACACTCAGACAGGAGGTCTCCATCCTTCCGGAGGTTCAGAGGTGATAAACCTGACAGGAAGTTCTGACCTGAGGCTGAAACAGGAAGCAGCAAGCTGCTAGCTGCTGCTGCTAGCTGCTGCTAGCTGCTGCTGCTAGCTGCTGCTGCTAGCTGCTGCTGCTAGCTGCTGCTTGCTGCTAGCTGCTGCTAGCTGCTGCTGCTAGCTGAGGTTTCTGAGTCTGGACTCAGCAGCTAACAGTTTCAGGAGAATCAAACTCAAACACTGACAGGAAATCTCCCCCAGCCAGCCAGCAGATCGCTTCAGCTCGGAGCTTCACTGCCATCATGTGGCCGGGTTGGAGAACTGCAGCTGCAGACTGAACAGGCAGAACCAGAACTTTTAGCTTCAGTTTTCTCCGAACCTCCACTGATGGAGGTCCAGAAGTTCTGGAATGAAAAACGACTCGGGATTACAGCTCATAGCGGGAAGTAAAATTCATTTTATTTACTTTATTTTTTTATTTTGGCTGATTTTAATTTTTGGAATTTGTGTATGAATTATTATCATTTTAGTTCTTAAAATACCAAAATTTCCACTTAACTTTATGTTCTGGTCCATCTGATGATGATAATTTGATTAGTTATTCAATATTTGGGTTGACTTTTCATGAAATACTTTTAAACTCTTACTTGAATAATTTCTTGGACGGAAACTTTTTACTTTTACTTGAGTAAAAATATGTTGAAGCAGTGATCCTCTTACTTCAGTCCAGTTTGTTGGGTTCTCTGCCCCAAGCGAACTGTAGCCTTAAATAAGTGGTAGATTTGCTGGGTTCACATCCTGCATATTCAATTTTAATATAAATATAATTCTTGACTTGTAAGACAAATGATAAAATAGGTGGAGATGTGTGTGTTGGTGATATAAGTAACAAAAGTAAATTATCTGTTGATACTGATGGGACTGACATGATGATTATAAAAAACTATTGACTCTGTTATTAAACCATTACTTATATTTGTAATTTGTTGGTCCAAAGTGGTATATTTCCAGAAAAAAATAAATTAGAAAAAGTAATTTCAATATTTAAAAATGGTGACGACATAGTTTTGATAATTAGGCTGATCTCCCAGTTTTACAAAGAAAAATGGTTTGTTCAAAAATGTCCAACTTTAAACCGATTCAAAATACTTTATAAGAAAAAATATCAAGTCTTATACACTTTTGAATTAACAATGAGGAGAATGAAATATTATGAATAACGATATAAGAAACCAAACCTGAGTGAAGTTACTCCCACCTTCTTCAAATCAGACAAAAATAGTGTCAAACATTTGTGCTACGTTTGTGCAACAATAATTTTTGTTTGTGCTGCTTTGGCTTTAAAGATATTAATGAAAGGTTAAAGGTCATTTTGATTTTGTAAAAGTGGAGGGGGCTAGTTGACCTTTTGACCTTTAAACTTTCATTAATATCTTCAAACCCAAAGCAGCACAAACGCTTGACACCATTTCTGTCTGATTTGAAGGTGGAGAAACTGAGTAGAAAACAAACACAGGATGACGCTGCAACACTGGTTACTGACTGATCTGATTAGTTTATTTGATTTATTAACATAAACCTCAGATGTTACAGCTGCGGTTTGGTTTTTTTAGAGTTTATTTTTCGGTTTATTTTTCGGTTATTGGGGAACATTTAGAATATCTAATTAGATTCTAAATGGTTTTTTATTGGAAAAACCGGAGAACCCGGTGAAAACCTAAAGTGCAAGAACCCAGATATAAAAGACCTGATGACCTAAAAATTATAATAATAATTTAATAATTATAATAATAAGTTAATAACAGATGTATTTCTGAATTGTGTTTGTGATCTACTGGCAGGGGGGTTGACTCTGGTTTCCGATGAGGATCCTCACCGTCTTTCTGACTTTTGAAATCGTTTTCTGAGTTGCGCTTTTCTTGCGTTTCTTGGGGATGTATCTCTTTAAATGCGTCACTAAGGCTTTCTGAAAATCTTTGCCGTTCGGTGACATCGCCGCGCTCTGCAGCTCTTCTGCAGAGCCAAACTGCTCCTTAAGATCTTCGTAGAGGTTTCTAGCAAAATATGTGTTGTTGTCATTGTCAATGCTGACAGAGAAGTCTGTGATTAGACGTATTCTCTCCCCTGACAGGTAACGTAAGATTCTCCTCATCTCCTTTGGGTTGAAGGGCCCTCCATTTTCCTTTGAGCAGTTTAAAACCGCCCTAAACACAAAACATGCCATACCTATCTCAAGGTCTCTCATCTGGTCTTCTAGGGTTTCAACTGGCTCCTCAATTTGAATCGCAGTGATATCTTGAATAAATGTGACAAATTTACTTTCTGGTTTCATAAGCCCTATCTGAAGGGAGGAGTCAGTGCCAGATTTGCGTGGCATGGTTGAGATGGAGTACCTGGGGATTTGGGTCTCATATGTTTGTCCAACGAGATCACTGATCTCCGAGAGCACATTGGACACCCTGTCGCTCTCACTTATGCGATTTGTTTCCTCGTCTCTGATCCAAAGGAAGATGTTTTGGAGAAATCTCCTCACCTCGTCTTCTGTTCTTGCGTAGAAGATTTCAGGGCAAATCTCTCTCTGGCCAGAAAGGTCACTTATTTTCTCGCTGGAGAGGACAGACTCTGAAAGGTTCTCAGGGGGAACAGGAAGTTTATAATGATGGCTACTGGTGATATCAGTATATAATTTATCTGTCAGTTCCTTGGAAAACTGCTTGATCCTGTCATTCAGCTGCGGGTTCTCCATGAATTCTGCACACAGTCTGTCAAACTGAGGTTTGATGGACTGAAAGTCCAGTCTAGGGATTTGGTCTCTTTTGGTTTTGTCCAGTAGTTTTGACCTGGCCTGCTCCGCTGAATCCTCAGGGACACATCCAGGAAACATGAGGCGAGCCAATCTGTTTGACAAAGATTTGCCTCGTTTCAGTTTCACCACATTTGTGTCACTTGGATCCTGGACTGAGCTCTCCAAAGAAGACGTCATGGTGGTGAACTGGTCCTTGGCAAACCTGGAAAATTGTGGTTTTTTGATAATTTCTTCTTTTGCAGGAGGAACAGTTTTGCTCTTTGACCGGAAAAGGTTTCTGATATCACCAAGAATCTTTCTCAGGTTAAAATGAGGAGCGCATGAACAACTTGTGTCTTTCTGTCCAACCAAACCTTCAGCCTTACAGTAATGAAGGTCGTCAATAATCGTTTTGCTAATTCCGTCTGCAACCTCGTTTACTTCGAAATGATCTAGGCCAGATTCTGCATCTTCTGCACCTTTGGCATCATCTGAATATTTCTCTATGATTTCAGTAATGCTCTCGCTAACTGAGGCCACAGAGTAGAGAGATCTTACAATAGGAGAAACGCTTCCCTCTGTAAGGTCGAAGGCAGTCTCTGCTTCTGCTGGAGACATGCCTGACCTTTGCTTTTTAGTGAACGCACTCCAGTATCTTTCGATGCATCTAGATCTGGGCCTGTTTATGTGTTTTCGGAAACACTGAACTGCGTTGGAAACCATATTATTGAAATTTCTCAGGTTAGAAATGCAGCCACTTGCAAACACTGCTGGTGATGAAGGAAAACTAGAGGTTCTCCTGATACCATTTGCAATGGACGTTACCTTTTCAGAGACCTCCTGTTCCATCAGTGAGTTCAACTCCATGCTGCTCTCACAAACTTCCTCTGGTGGAGACACCTCGAGGACGGCGGCCATTTCTGTAGAAATCCAGTTGGTCAAATACACTTTGATGTTTTCATCTGGTATTTTAGTCTTCATGCACTTCATCATGTTTTCTTCCAATATTGGCACAAGGACGGTCAGTGAATTTTCCACACATTGTTGAAAAATGTTGGTAAGTATGTCAGCCATGACGCCTGTTATATGTGAATCCCTCAGACCCTGAGAAAGCAAAGTCCACTGCGCTGGAGTTAAAGTGCTCAGGCGGGGCAATATGATGTCCTCCAGGTTGTCAATGGAGATGTGGATGCTTCTGTTTATTGGCTCGTTTGACTCTTCCATTTTTCAAAGTTTTCCTTGAAGAAACGACGTTCTGCTCACTACGGCTTCACTTCTTGGAATGACTTTCACCTGAAACTAAAACGTAGCAGCTGCCTTTGACACTGGTTCACGTCATAAGCCGTTATGACGTAGCCATCCCGAGCGCGAACCCAGAGACACGCCTACGAATATGCGCATGCGTATAGACATGACTTTAAGCTAGCTACCAGCGGTGGAAGCTAGCTGGCCTCAACTGTCAGTGGTCTACTGAGCGCTGTAACCATGGAAACGTGGACTGAATCTGAAGAAAAGTTGTAATTTAAAGTTCTTTTCGATCATTTAATGCATTAGTCTACATTATTTATGTACCAAACTAGAATTAAACTGACTGGCTAAAGTTAGCGTAGAGCGCCAGCCGTCGCGTGACTCCCTACGGAAGCTCATTAGGGCTTTGTGGGTCGTTTTGCCGGCATGCAGCGTTTTATAATAACTGCATGTTTGATTAAAGTACATCTGCTGGTAAAGTATTCATATTAAAGTCTAAAATGTTTTTATGTCAAGAGAATCTCATTTAGCAGCTCCTGGACAACAGACGTGAATTTCTAAGCGGTTTTACTGATTTACTTCAGAGATAAAACATCAGTCACTTCCTCTGTTTATGTTCAGCATCTACTAAAGCCAGATCACTTTGCTAAAGGTTTATGATTTTTCATTTTTTATCTTGTGGCCAGTGAGGAGAAACCGTAGAGAACGCCTCTCTAATGTCTATTTGTAAAAAGTTACATCAACATCTACTGAATTTATAGAAGAATTATGAGTTTGAATCCAAGATTGTTTTGTTAAATATTAAATAATAATTTTATTTCCCAGCGTTTTTATCCTCTCTCATTGAATAACTGATTTTCTGTGTGACATTATTTCACCGTGTTCGTTTCCAGGTCAACCTGGATGCTGCTGATTCTGTACTTCTTCAAATCTACCAGCAGGGGGAGCTACGTGCTGGCCATTTCCCAGGAAGACCAAATAAGGAAATGACGTGCTGTCCGTGTGGCGATGTCCTCAAATAGAAAGTGAGTGAAACACGCTGAGGAGGTCTGCCAGAGCTCCAGCGGACACCAAACCAGGTCAGTCCTCGAGTTTAAACCGGGCTAAAGCCGCCCGGAGCCGGGCACAACTGCTGCTTCCCACCGACGGGAGGGAAGCTAACGGCTGCTAACGGCTAACCGGCAGTTTGCTGTTAAATCAGCAGGAAGTCGAGAGGTTTGGGTCTTTAAAGTGACTCTTTAAAGCAGGTTTTCTGCTGTAAGGCTTTAGATCTGTCAGCAGTCACTATTATGTCTGATATTTATGTTGAGTTTCCGTGATGTTTGTAACGGTTCAGACATTTTATTAAAGCGACCAAAGCTCAGGTCAGATCAGAAATATAAGCGATAAGCTCAGGATGACTGAAGGTCACGTGACGGCTGAGGACAGCTGAGCTGCTGCCAAATATGGTCAAGGTTACTGCCCCCACTTCCTGGAACTGACAGGTTCAGACCCACCTGTTAGAGGACGGGACGGACAGGAAGTGGACCCGGACGGGGTCAGAACATTGACACAGCTGGATGCAGTCAGTCATGTTTCTGTTCATCCATCCATCTTGATCTAGAAAGATGGATGACTTTGGTAAAGTTGTATTGGAATGATTTCTCCTGAATTATTGATTATTGGCTCCAATCAGCTGATCAGTTATCCATCTCTCCCTGGTGTTCTGGTTGTGTCCCACCTCTCCCCTCGTCTCTGTGGACAGGATGGGGGACGTGGCGGAGGACAAGTCCAGCTTCTACTCCAATGCGGAGGACTACTGGAAGGAAGTCCCGCCCACCGTTGACGGGATGCTCGGCGGCTACGGCAGCATCTCCAGCATCGACATCAGCGGCTCCAAGGCCTTCCTCAGGAAGTTTCTTGGGGTAAGAGATGTCAGCGATAGCTCAGTACGGACCACCGTGGCTGCTTCCTGTCCAACGTGTGGCGTCCCCCGCAGGATGGCGAAGGGAAGACGGGGACGGGCCGCGCCCTGGACTGCGGCGCGGGGATCGGCCGCATCAGCAAGCGGCTGCTGCTGCCGCTGTTCCGGACCGTGGACCTGGTGGACGTGACCCAGGAGTTCTTGGACAAGGCCCGGACATTCCTGGGCGACGACGCCGAGCGGGTCGGGAACTACTACTGCTGCGGCCTGCAGGAGTTCGTCCCAGAACCGGACCTCTACGACGTCATCTGGATCCAGTGGGTCATCGGTGAGTCAGGGCCAGATCCAACCAAGATGTATCCAAAAATATCCAAAATATTTAATATCTAAAATATCCATACCAAGGATGTTGTGGCCACTGCCAAAACAAAATCTGACTATTTTCTCCTAATTTTGACTTTATGCAGTCGTAATTCAAAGGAATTATTATTCACAAACGTTTCCACATGTTGTCATGTTTCTGCGATGGAGCATTAGAGCTTTTTTTAAAAATGATTTTTATTTGAAATATTGTGACTATTCTCATATCATTTTTTTTAATTACAACTTTTCTTCCTGAAATATTATAACTTTATTCTGGTATAAATTCACGTATTATTATTACATATTTTCCCTGTTTTATTTCTTCATGATTTTTTTCTGGTATTCTGACTTTATCTTAAAAAATTTGGTTTGTTTTATAACTTTTTCCTGGTTATATAACTTTATTCTCAAAATAAAAACATGTTTCTTAGCCTGGCTCGAACTCTTCAGTTTGTTTGAAACACAAACTTTTATGGATTTCATGAGGATTTATGACAGAAGTTAAAAAAATATATATATATACTTCTTTACACACAAGTAAAATTTTAAGTGTGGCGTAGATTTAAATTCATATTCAGAAAATGAGTATTAGTCACTCAGTGAAACATTATCTGGACTCTTCCAACCAATAAAAACACATTTTGTCCAGAAATGTGAGCTTCATCAACGTTTATGACCTGCTGACTTATTTTGTAAAATACTTTAAATCGTGAGCCTCATCAGAACCAGAACCGTTAGATATCTGACCCAGATCGATGTAGAACGTCAGACTGAAACGTTCTCCTCGTTCTTCTTTGGTTTCTCTGGGATTTATTTTAAGTTTAGTTGAGAACATAAATGTCTGCCACACTTTTCAGATTTTCCTGTTTGCCTGGTTCTGGGGGTATGAATACTTTTGGTTTTTCTGCAGGTCACCTGACCGACGACCACCTGGTGGCGTTCCTGCGGCGCTGCCAGAAAGCCCTTCGTCCCGCTGGCCTCATCATCATCAAAGACAACGTGTCGTTCGAAGGCGTCGTCCCCGACGACGTGGACAGCAGCGTGTGCCGGGACCTGGACATCGTGCGGCACCTGGTGGGCCGGGCCGGCCTGCGGGTCGTCCACGAGGAGCAGCAGCTCAACTTCCCCAAGGAGATCTACCAGGTGCACACGCTGGCCCTCAGGTAGGGGGCGGAGCCTGTCGCCACGGCGGAGCCTGTCGCCACGGCGACGCCCATCACCTGGACAGTTTTTAAACTCCCCATTTCAGGCCTGATGTGAACTTTACCACCTCTCAGGCTGACAGAACGGTTCTGGTTCCGTCACTGAAACATGAAGCCAGATACGAGACAAACAGATTTATTGATGCTCAAACTGGAACCACAGGCTCCGGGTCAGAACCAGGGCCCAGGTCCGGGTCAGGACCAGGTCTCGCTCTGCAGGCGGCCCGTCTTCTCCATGGCGACCAGCATCTGCTCCGCCTCCTGGGCGGACACGCCCCCTTCCTGCTGGAAGGCAAACTGCAGCGCGTCGCGCACGGCGGCCGGCATCTGCTTGGCGTTCCTGAACAGAACCAGAAACCGGGTCAGGAACATTTGAACCAACGGCTCAAAATAAAATCAGCAAAAACACAAAGTTCTGTTTCTGGTCTCTTCATCTGTAGAAAACTAGAGCAGAATAGCAGGGACGGTTCTGGAGGTTCTGGTTCTGGACTGACCCGGCAATGTAGAAGCAGCCATGTTTGTTGCTCATCAGGTCCCAGAGCAGCGCTGCCCTCTCCCTCACACGGTGCTGAACGTACACCTTCTCCTCCTGAACACACACACAGATACAGCTGAGGACTCCACCTCACCGGGTCAGAACCGGAGCCGGTCCATTAGGGTCGGGTTCTGACCTGGTCCCTGGAGAAGGCAGTGAAGAGCTGCAGCTTCCCGGCCGCCATCATGGCCGCCCACTCGGAGCGGAAGTAGAAGTCCTTGGCCTCCGAGCGACAGCCGAAGAACAGAACGTTGGCTGGAGGGAGGAGAGTGGAGCAGGATGACGAGCCGATCCGGAGCGGCCGATCTGGAGCAGGACGAAGAGCCGATCCGGAGCGGCCGATCCGGAGCAGGACAAAGAGCCGATCCGGAGCAGGACGAAGAGCCGGATCGGAGCAGGACAAAGAGCCGATCCGGAGCAGGACGAAGAGCCGGATCGGAGCAGGACGAAGAGCCGATCCGGAGCGGCCGATCCGGAGCAGGACGACGAGCCGATCCGGAGCGGCCGATCCGGAGCAGGACAAAGAGCCGATCCGGAGCGGCCGATCCGGAGCAGGACGAAGAGCCGATCCGGAGCAGGACGAAGAGCCGGATCGGAGCAGGACGACGAGCCGATCCGGAGCGGCCGATCCGGAGCAGGACGAAGAGCCGATCCGGAGCGGCCGATCCGGAGCAGGACGAAGAGCCGATCCGGAGTGGCCGATCCGGAGCAGGCCGATCCGGAGCAGGACGAAGAGCCAATCCGGAGCAGCCGATCCGGAGCAGGACGACGAGCCGATCTGCTGCAACAACTCACCTGCTTTTCCCTCAGACAGCCTCTCCTGCAGCGCCGCTCTGAAGGGAGCCACTCCGGTTCCGGGTCCCACCAGAACCACGGGCGTGTCCCGGTCCGGAGGGAACCGCAGGCTGCCCCGCTTCACCCACAGCGGAACCAGAACCTCGCCTACAAGAACAGGAAGTACCAGGTCTCACTCTGTCATGATCCAGAAACTCAACAACTAGAAGCTGAAATCAGGTTTTTATATGGAAGAAAAACTGGAGTCTATCCACATTTCTTCCTTCCACACAACTTTCTTTACTTTTTTTTTTTACCTACAATTAAAATTTCTTCTGAGAAACTTTTAACTTTATCAACAATAAAATAAAAATTAAATGTAAAATAAATAAAACTTATCTAAACATTTATTTAATATAAAAATAAAAAATGGTTTTAGCTCATCTGCCTTTAATAAGAAAACGATGTTAAAATTAAAATAACGTTTTTAAAAGTGGACGGAATGAGGGCCATAATTAAAAAAGAATGAAAAAATATTTAGAAAATAGTCAGAAAGTTTACAATAAATTCATAAAATTACATGAATAAAGTCAAAACACAGAAATATAAAGTTAGAATATCAAAATGTTCTGACTGAATTTTTTTTTAACTTTGTGGTTAAAAAATATATATATTGTTTTAAGGAATAAAACTAATTTTCTTGCTCCAGGTTCAGATTTATGGTGAATTGTTCTGATGGATTGAACAGAAACGGGTCTGGGTCCGTCCAGCCAGAAACAGGAAGCTCCTGTTGTTACCATGGCGACCACAGCCTAGAAAAGCAGCTCCTAATACATTTATTGTAAATCCTGTAAAAGCTGCACATCTAGAAAATAAAAATCACTGAATCTGGGTCCAGATGAGACCCAGTGTGGTTCTGGTTCTGACTGCACTGAACTGGACCCATAAGGCTACCAGAACCTACCTTGTTCTGGGTCCAGAGAGGCCAGCCAGTTGGAGCAGAGCCCTATTCTGGGTCGGTGCAGCTTGGTTCTGTAGCGGACCACAGCCAGCAGAACCTGCAGCCGGCCGGGCAGAACCTGCAGGGAGACGGACCGGGTCAGAGGTCAGGTTGCGGCCCGGCCGCGGCTCGGCGGTACCTTCAGGGACGAGGCGATGGAGAAGGAGCGCGGCTGGATCTCTGGGATCAGGTCCAGCAGCCGGTCCGGTTCCAGTTCTGCTGTGGTGAGAGGAAAGTCTGCCAGAACCTGGAACCACAACCAGAACCGGGTCACCGCGGGGAGCCCGGTTTGTCACGTCAGACGGCGGGCATGACCTCTGACCTCCAGCGCGGTGCGGCGCGGCCGGCTGCAGTACGCCTGCAGCTGGTCCTGACCCGCCGGCGAGCAGAACTCCAGCAGCTTGTCCCGCTCCAGGTCAGAGGTCGCCATGGCGGCCAGCAGCTCGAAGAAGGAGCGGCGCGGAACGGCCGCCACGTCCAGGTAACGCTCCACCAGGTGGCACACCGAGCAGGGCCGAGGCAGCCGGGCCGGAACTGGGTCAGAACCACACAGATCAGCACCAGAACCTGCTGGAGCGGATCTACCTGGAGCGGATCTACCTGGAGCGTCGCCGTTTGGCGTCAGAATGAATCTGGAGTCCGGGTCCAACCGGAGAAGCTGGCAGAACCGCTGGACGTCGTCCTCCGAGTTCTGGGGACGGATCAGAACCACGTCTCCGGCTGAAAACCTGAAAAGAACCACAGAGTTTGGGGTCAGAACCAGGAATCAGTTCTCCGTCTGGGAACGTTACTACCTAGAACCCTGAAACTGGGTCGGACTGGACCGGACCAGGTTCAGAACAGGACCGGAGCACGTACTGGATGTTGGATCCGCTGATGTCGAAGTCGAGCAGCCGGACGTCCTGGAAGTGGGTCGGGTCGGTGACCCGGAGGTTGGACAGCATCCGGGCCGGGAACGGACTGGATTCTGAGGGGACGGGCCGGTCCGGGTCAGTCCCGTTCCGCTCCGGGTTCTGGTCCGTCTTCTCATCCAGGAAGTGGAGCGTGTATGACGGCGGCAGTCTGCAGGACAAACAGCAGAACCTTCAAAACAGGCCTCAGAACCGGCTGTCGGGTCGGGTCGGGTCACTCACGGCTCGTCGTCCCTCAGTGGCTCCACCTCGGACAAAACCGGGTACAGAACCAGAACCTTCTCCCAGAATGACTTGAGCCACAGGTCGATCACGGCGTCCGGCCTGCAGCAGGAGAACAGTTTGACCAGGTCCAGATCTAGTCCAGAGCCGGTTGCTACGGCGACGGCAGGAACATCTCACCCCAGGTCATGCTGGTCGTCCGCCAGACCCACCGGAACCAACATGGCCGCCCCGAGCTGGACCAGGCGCTTCTGGAGCTTCTTAGCCACAAAATTAAACCTGCAGAAGAAGAAAAAGTTCTAAATTGGGACCTGAACGGGTTCTAAGTGGGTTCTGGTTCTGGTCTAACTTTGGGTACGATGAGTCTCCCAATCCCAGAACCGCACAGTCCAGGCAGCTCAGCGACCCGGCCGGCAGAGACTTCCTGAACAGGAACCTCCAGAAGTTCTGGGGAGAGATGGGAAAAAGACCCGGGTCGGGTCGGATCAGACGGGTCGGATCGGATCAAACGGGTCGAATCTGACGGGTCGGATCCAGTACTCAGAGTAAACCCTGAGTTACCTTCATGTTGTCTGGAGGGTCTCCCTGACCGGTGGTGGAGCAAACGAAGACAACCAGAGACTCTGAGATCAGGTCGGCCTGGAGAGGAACCAGAACCGTTACTGGACCCACCCAGAACCACCAGGTCCATTAAACAGGATTACTTTCTAAAACCTTTTAGCACTATTATGAATAAAATGTAACACTCAGTAAATACGAGTGTTACCTTAAGTCTGATGAAATATTCACTGGACTCTGATCCAGAACCGCACGGCATTCTGGGAGATGTAGGCAAAGGAAAGGCTGTAGCTGCTCAACGAGCCAAGAAAGACATCAACTCACTCAGTCTGGTTACCTAGCAACTCACTCACTCTTTGGTTACCTAGCAACTCACTCACTCTTTGGTTACCTAGCAACTCACTCACTCTTTGGTTACCTAGCAACAGCCTGTTGTAGCAGCAGGCTCAGGTTTCGCCTCATAACTGCTTAAAAATAAAAAACGGAGCAGAGAAACTGAATAAACTGGAAAAGTTTGGAAGCATTTCAGATATTTAAAACAAAAAACCAAATCTATAATTATCCATAAACTTCTATTCATACCAACTGATATGAAATGTTTCCATCATGGGTTTTTCAGCCAAAACATCCAGACCTAATATAAGAACATTTGGATTTACTCATGTTAGACGCAAACATGTTAGCTAGGTAGCTAGGTTATATTAGCAGCTAGTTAGCGGTAGCCTGAACTGACTCGAGGTTTTGCCTAACAGAAAAGTTCAGCAAGGAAAAAACTAAATATGTAACAAATGAGATTAAATAGTTCCAACATGACAAAATTTAATATATTTAAAAACAAATTTACTATTTTTTTAATCAACTTAATTGTTTAAGGCTGTAATTTTAGATATATTAATGTAATTTTAGATATATTAATGTAATTTTAGATATATTATTGTAAGACTTTTTACAGACAGTTGGATTCTCTGATAAAAAAAAACCCCTACAAAACACAAAAGTTTTCACACCTCAAACTTTTCCCTTCCTGTCACTTTCTGAGCAGACATCAGAAATTTAAGCAACAAACCGACACAAAAAAATGTTTTATGAAACTGAAAACATTTTACACATTTATTAATTAAT
Organism: Alfaro cultratus; assembly: GCA_903066825.1. Classification (NCBI taxonomy): domain Eukaryota; kingdom Metazoa; phylum Chordata; class Actinopteri; order Cyprinodontiformes; family Poeciliidae; genus Alfaro; species Alfaro cultratus. The sequence goes on along the minus strand of CAEFZX010031257.1, from coordinate 47,100 downwards.
AAAAATCTGAAAAATTTCAAATAAATTTGTATTCAGCCCCTTTTACTGCAATGCCCTGAAAGAAAATCTAGTGAGATCAACTGACATGGTCCTAAATGGACCAATCAGAGGAGCACAGAGCGTCTGGAGGAGCTGCAGAGTCGCACTCCTCAGGTGGGACAACAAGTCTGGCCCTCAGTGAAGCATGGCAGTGGCAGTGTCATGCTGTGGGACACTGGATGGAGCGAAAACCTGCAGCAGAACCGGACTCACCACGTTGTATCCGTCCAGAGGCAGAACTCGGACCTTCAGCCGCCTCCTCTGGGCCTGCCGGCCGACCCGCTGGGCCGTGTCCTGGGCGGTTCCGGTCTGACTCCCGAACAGAACCAGCAGAGCGGGAGCCGCCATGATGTCTGACCCAAAACCCGGTGAAAGTGAGCGATGCTCCTGATCTGCCCGGAAACACGAAGCACTGAAAGCTCCTTCAGTTTCTGGATAGTTTGACAACAATGTGCAAATATAAATTAATTCATGATTATTTTAATAAACACCGCTAAACTGCTCCAGCAGAACCAGAACCGCAGAAAACAAGCCTGCATGTTAACTAATGTCTGCTTTGATTTTTATATAAATATTAGACATGAAGACAAAAATAAATCATCTTCTGATCTGAAGCTAACGTCTAAACATCATTCAATTTTTAGTTTTCACCGATAAAGTTCGTGTTTTAAACAGAACATTTTTTTTATAGTAATTTGCCAATACATTCTGAGATTCCTTTAGTTTTATACTTCCTTACTAGATTAAATTGGTGTTTAAAACAGAGGAAATTGAGGTGGTTTTGTCTGACATTAATCAGTTAGCAGCTGCTAACTGCTAGCTGCTGCTAACTGACCGATAAAGAGAAAATGACCAAATATTTCCACTCGGGGTAAATTTCCACTCGTGTTAAACTCACACAAAGAAAGAAACTACACAGATAAAATATTTACCTCTGCTGTCTTTCTCGGAAACAACTTCAAACGACCTTAAAGTTAGTTGAAGCTAGCCAGAAAACAGAAACCAAACGAAACACTTTACGGCAAGCCGGCGGCGCGCTGCATTCAAGAACCAGACAGAGAGTGGGAGATTATACTTTTATTTTTCTATAGTAGAAAATTTTATTTTATCCAGTAACTCATCTCTGAGTGAAACACATTATATGGATTTATAAATACACAATAACATTACATATTAATAGGAAAGCAGGTTTTTAAAGTCTGGTCGGTATTTGAAGACTGAATCCAGAACTCCCAGTAACATTTAAACTGGTTCTGAATGTTGGTCCATTCTGTTCGCGCCGGTCTCTTAACGCTGAATAATCCAGACCTAAGAACGGCTCCTGAATGCAACAGAAAGTTTCCACGCCACAGGATGATTACAGGTTTTATTTTATTGTCTTACAGCTTTAAATGTCATATTTATATGTGGTGTAAATATCCTAAACATTCACCCTGATGCAGATACTTTCTGAAGAGATAAGAGCACTTTAGAGAAACAGCTTCACATGGAGATAAAACAGTAAATGATTTAAATGACGACCAATTTATTAAATGTCGGCTGATTTAAAGAACTTCACCTGTTCTGAAACGAAAGCCTGATTAAAAAAGGTTTTACCTTATTATTAACCATATGAGAATGAAGAAAAGAATCTAAAATAATAAACAAAAATATATATTTACTGCATGTTTTCATCGGCTTCTGAAAACTTTAAATATTTTCCATTTTTTATTAAAGTCAATAAAGTGGGATTGAGGGAACAGATGAGTTTAAAGTGCTTTAATATTCTGACTCAGGCTGCTGATTGGAGTTAATTAAAACGTTTTAATAGTTTTAAAACTCATAAAGTAACAATAATAACAAACATGGAGGAACTCCTTAATGTGTAAAACTAAACCCAGCCTGACGGCGAGTCGCTGCTGCGTGGAAACATCGACTCATCCGCTGCTACTTTGGCTAAAAAAGCAGAAAGATTCACATGATGAGAGGCACCAACAGAACCGGGCCGGTTCTGACCCACAGAGAGAATCCACAGGAACCGAGCGGCAGACAGGAACTCGTCTCAACGTTCTGTTGATGGATTTTAAAACCAGCTCAGAGTTTTTACTCGTTTCCTCAGCAGCTTGAGGATCATGCATAAATACACAGGGAGCGGTCCGGTTCTGGCCCGGTTCCGGTCCGGTTCTAGTTCTGGTAGAGCCGTATGCGCTGGGAGATGTTGCTGCGGCACAGAGGGCAGTTCTGCAGGGCGTCGCTGCAGACCTGGCAGCAGCAGACGTGACCGCAGGGCAGGAAGACGATCTGAGCCTGGAAGACAGGAAAACCCGGTGAGACCCGAGGACTGGACCCGTCCAGAACCTGACCAGAACCCAACCAGAACCAACTGGTCAGGAAGAGTCAGGTTAGTAAAACATTAAAAAAAACAAAACTGAAGGGGACTGAGGACACGTCCCTGAGGGACGCCACAGCCAGCAGAACCCAGCAGAACCAGGCAGTGTCTTACCCCGACCTCCATGCAGACCACGCACTCTGAGCTGCCCGGCCCCTCCACCGGCGTGGGGGCGGAGGGCGTGACGGGGGTCCCTGGGGTTCCGGGGGTCCGTGGCGACCGCGGCGGGCTCGGGGTCAGCGCGGTGGCGGTGCTGGGCAGCAGAGGAGACGGGGGCGGCGTCAGACCTGTCGGGGTTTCTGCTTTGCTGGTTCCTGCAGAAGCAGCAGAAGGTCAGTGACCCTGAGGGCCGGGTGGGCGGGGCTTAACCCAGGTGTTTCTCAGGTGCCGGTACCTGCAGGCTGGCGGTCCCGGGCCCAGCTCAGCAGAGCTTTCTGGATCCCGGCTTCCTGAACCCCCAGCTGCAAAACAAGAACCAGCTGCTGATTGGACAATCTGCTTAAACCCGCTAAGCTAGCGGTGGTTCATTCTGTCGCTGCTAGCTTAGCCGGCGCTCGTTAGCGAGAAACTTCATCAACCTGAACTCAAAGGAGGAAACAAAAACTAACAAAAATAATGAAAGTTTCAGACAAAACGGGTTCATTTTCACAAACACGATTCATTTATCAATGTCAGTTTTAAACTAAATATTAAACTTAATGTTTTGCTTCAGGTTAAATATTAAATTTGCTAACTAAATATTTAGCTTACAATATAAATAATAATAAATATTTAGTTCCAAGCCAGACATTTAACTAGCAAGCTAAATATTAATTTTGCAAACTACATATTTAGCTCCAAGCTAAGTTATTACTTATCAAACAGTTAGTTTGAAACTGATCTTTATAATAATTAATTGAACCTGAACTGGTTTTTCTCTTCCTACAGGCTGTTCAGTTTTTACAGTGTAACTTCAGACACGGCGCCTGTGACGTCGGGTCCAGCCTGACCTTCTTGAGGTCCGACGCCGTCATGTGGCAAAGCGTTTCCATGGTGACGTGGTGGTGGGCCAGGACAGGCATGTAGTGCTGAGCCGACAGTTTGCAGAGCAGGTTCACCAGCTCCGTCTCCAGACCGGCTTCCTGCACCAAACCCATGTCAGGTCATTCATTCACCTCATCAAACCTCACGGCTCAGCGGGCTTTGACTAGACCTGCATCCGGAGCGACAGCGGCTTGGCGTCCAGCAGCCGCTGGTACTGGATCATCCAGTAGTTCTGCTGGCTGGAGTCCGACTTCTTCTCTATCTCCACCTGGAAAACACAGAATACTGTGACTGCTAAAACTCTGACGTCAGCAGACTGCGCTAGCGGCCCGCTAGCGGCCAACGCCGCGCTAGCGTCTCCTCACCAGAACCTGCCGCAGCTCCTGCTCCCGCTGGTCCCTCTGCTTCAGCAGCTGCTGCAGCAGGTCGCTGAGCGCCGTGCGCTGCTCCACCAGGACCTCCTGAAACACAGAGCATCATGGGAAACGCAGTTTAATCCTGCTCCTGGTGATGAAGTGATTTACAAACTAAAATGTAACTAACAAAATAAAACAACAATGATGCAACAATAATATAAAAGAGAAGATAAAACAGCAGCAGGACTCAAGTAAAATTTTTAACGGGTTTAATTTCAGGATCTGAAAATAATCAGCATTTACAACTAAACTTTTTATTTTCTTTATTAATTTATTTACTGAATATTAATGAACATTTTTGTTATAATACCAGAATTATCAAAAAAGGCTATTTTAAAACAAACACAATTATTATAAGATATAATTAAACTTTTTCCCTTTGCTGCTAAATTACTGAATAAACAAACATATAATCTGAAAAACAAATGTTTATATTTTTGTGCATCAGATTTACGGCAGTACCAGAAACACATGAAATCAAAGGTTCCAGGAGGAAGCTCTAAATAAAAAGCGTTGATGCCGAGTCACCATGAGGATGGACAGACGGACGGACGGCATGAGGAACTGAACCAACATGAAGCAAACAAAGGAAGCGGCGCGACCCACCTGCAGGCTCTCGGCGTCCAGGCTCCGCCTCTTGACCTCCAGCTTAGTGAGCTGCATGAGTTCGGCCTCAATGAGTTTGATCTGAGGAATGAGAGCCACATGCAGCTTAAACCGGCTGGATGGGCGATGAGATGAGCAGCTGAAGGTCAAAGGTCGCCTGAGAGCGGCGGCGGCTCACCTGGCTGCGGATGTAGCCGTGGACGGCGTCCTTCTGCAGCTGCAGCGCCTGGAACGCGGCTTTCTGCATCTCCTCCTGAGGAGCACAGAGAGTGTGAGGCGCCCCCTTCAGGCCGGCACCAGCGCCGCAGCGCGACCTCTTACCTCCTGCAGGATCTGAGCGATGGCCTTGGACTTGTCCAGAACTTGGAGCGACAGCATCTGGTCGAACTTCCTGTCCAGAGACTCCAGGCTAGCAGAGGAGACAGTGGTGCGTTCAGGGACACGAGGGTGTGTTTAAAGACACGGCGGTGTGTTTAAGGACGTATGTGTGTTGGTAGAGCGGGGTCAAACCTGCGGTGCGCCTCAGAAACCAGGCTCTGCCTGCGGCTGTCGCTGGCCGCCTGCAGGAGGCTCATGGCGTTGCCGTCCGACAGCATCTTCTGCATGGCGGCTGCAAACACAACCGGACTCAGAGGAAACCAGAACCAGAACCAGGTGATGTAAACGTCACAAGACGATGCAGAGAAACGCTTTGAGCTGTTAGCGCTCAGGACTAACACAGCTAACTAGAACGCTGGCTAAGCTAAGCCTGAACCCTGATCATAGATGTTAGCTCTGCTAATGCTAAAGCGATATGCTAACGCAGTATTTAGCTAAAGCTAACCCTAACTTCAGGGGTTTGTGTCTAAATCAAACCAGCAGCTAGTGCAGTGAAGCCAGAGGCTCCAGTCGCTCGCTACCTGCCACCTCCCTCCTCCTCAGGGATCCGGCCTCCTCCTGGGTGACGGCCGTCAGCTGCTCCAGGCGGATCCTGATCAATCACATAAACCTTTATATAGTTCAGTTGTTCTGAAGTTCAGTGAGCAGGAAGCTAAAGGACATCCTCCATGTTTTCTTTCTTTCTTTCACCAGCAGAACCGTAACAGATCAGAACTCACCGGTCCTCCTCCATGGCCTGGAGGAACTCCGCGCTCTTCTTCTGCCTGCAGAAACATCCGCATCATCATCAACGTACACTGCTAGCTGCTAATGTTAGCTGCTAGCTGTTAGCTGCTAGCGGCTCCTACCTGCTGTTGTCCATCAGCAGGCTGCTGATCCGGCCGCTGATGTTGTCCTCGGCCTGCCGGACCCGCTCCAGAACCAGCTGCCTCTCGGCCTCCTGAGCTCTCTGCTGCTGGCTGAACCCGAGCTCCACGCGCTGCTGGTCCTGATCGGGACCAGGAACCGGATCAGGAATTGGATCGGGATCAGGGTGGATGGAAGGACAGTGATTCAGAACCGAGCCTCTCTCAGTGTTTGGGTTTCTGGTTCTGGTTCAGACCAGCTACTCCAAACAATTCAAACTTTATGAATATGATCTGTTGATCTGCTTCTTCAATTTTCCTACAAAAAACATTTTCCTTCCACAAAACTTTCCACTAATTTGACCTTTTGCTCCTTTTATCTCTTTATAACATAACAGCTATTATTATTATTATTATTATTATTATTTTTTTTTTTCTGCAGTTAAAAAAATCTTTTTTATAGATTTTTATATGATATTTAACTTTCATTGTTTTCTTTCTCTGTTGAAATACTGAAATAAATTGTTTTTTAATTATATTGTAATCAATGAATTTTAATATTAAAGCTGAATCAGTTTGGACTCTAAAGAATATTTTTCCACAAAGCATCTTGAATAAATGAAGAACTTTATGTTTAACAGGTTTCTAAGTAATTAACTGGTTTCTCAGGCCATCTGGACCAGAACCAGTGGTTCTCCTACCTGTCGGACCGAGTTCAGGATGTTCTCTTTGTGGGAATTGTTCATGAGGAGAAGCTGGGTGTGCTCCCTGTGTTTCTCCTCAAGGTGGCGCTCAAACGCCAGCTTCTCCTGAAGCTTTTGCTCCTGAAGGAAATAAAACTCAGAGACGTTAGCCTGAAGCCGCCGCCGCCGCGCTGAGGTGATGACATCACCAACCTTCCTCCTCTCATAGTCGCTGAATTTGCTCTGCAACAGAAACAGACGGCAGTTAGCGGCGCAGAGGAACCTGAGCCGGGGTCAGGCTGTGAGACCGACCTGCCAGGCCTCCTCCAGCCCGTCCAGACAGTCAGAACCAGGTTTACTGCAGTCGCTCTCCAGAACCGGCAGCAGGTACTGAGACGGAGCGCAGTACTCCTCGCCCAGTTCTGAGAAAAACAACCAAACATTCATGACGTCTGCATTCGAGTTTCTAGATCTCCATTTTACATGTAGCATTAGCATGTAGCTTTTAACATGTAGCATTAGCATGGAGCTTTTAATATCTAGCATTACCATGTAGCTTTTAACATGTAGCATTAGCATGTAGCTTTTAACATGTAGCATTACCATGTAGCTTTTAACATGTAGCATTAGCATGTAGCTTTTAATATCTAGCATTACCATGTAGCTTTTAACATGTAGCATTAGCATGTAGCTTTTAACATGTAGCATTAGCATGTAGCTTTTAATATCTAGCATTAGCATTTAGCTTTTAACATGTAGCATTAGCATGTAGCTTTTAACATGTAGCATTACCATGTAGCTTTTAACATGTAGCATTAGCATGTAGCTTTTAATATCTAGCATTACCATGTAGCTTTTAACATGTAGCATTAGCATGTAGCTTTTAACATGTAGCATTAGCATGTAGCTTTTAATATCTAGCATTAGCATTTAGCTTTTAACATGTAGCATTAGCATGTAGCTTTTAACATGTAGCATTACCATGTAGCTTTTAACATGTAGCATTAGCATGTAGCTTTTAACATGTAGCATTACCATGTAGCTTTTAACATGTAGCATTAGCATGTAGCTTTTAACATGTAGCATTAGCATGGAGCTTTTAACATGTAGCATTAGCATGGAGCTTTTAACATGTAGCATTAGCAGTTAGCGTCCCGTTAGCCGCTCTGTTCCTACCGTCGCAGAGGAAGCGCTGGATGCTCTCCGTTCCCTCTGAGCAGACGGACGCAGGTGGGTACGTCATGCTGGCAGCATCCAGAGTGAAGCTCTGCACACACACACACACACACACACACACATATTTAATTAGAGCTGCACGGCGTGCTGCAGCGCTGCTGCCTCACCTCTAAGGTGCGGATGTAGGCCAGATGTTTGGGCAGCTGCAGGACGTTGTTGTCGCTGATGTCCAGAGTTCGCAGGCTGTTCAGGGAGCCGATGGCCGCCGGCAGCTCCGTCAGGCAGTTTCCTGTTAGACACGGCGATGCGTTCAATGACCGTCAGGGTTTCTGAGTCTCTCAGATAAAGGCCTCACCCTTCAGGTTGAGCGTCTGCAGCAGCTGCAGCCTGCAGACGGACTCCGGCAGAACCTTCAGACGGTTCTTCTCCACATTCAGGATCTGCAGTTTGGTCAGAGTCCCGATCTCCTCTGGCAGAGAGCTCAGCTTGTTCTCATGCAGATCCAAAACCTGCAGATCCGAAAACTGATCAATAATCAATAATCAGAGCAGCAGCAGGACAGATGAGCTGATACCTTTAAGGTTGCTAGGCAACCAATATCACATCCTTTAGGCAGCAGAAACTTCAGCTCATTGGTGTGGAGGATCAGCACCTGATAAGGAAAACGACCAGAACCTCAGAACCAGAACCAGAAACTGAACCAGAACCGGAACCAGAAACTGAACCAGAACCGGAACCAGAACCTCTGAGGATCTTACCTTCTTCTGCTGGACCTTGCAGATGGAGAAGACTTTGGTCGGCAGCTGCAGAAAAAAAACCCCAGAAACATTGAAGAGGCAAAGGTGGAGCACATTCTGCTGAACCCAACAGAACCTGTATGGCAGTATGAAGTAGGAAAAACAAAATGTTCTGGACCGGCTGGGCGGACCGGTTTAAGGAACACTTCTGCTAATCCCCTAACAGCAGAGCTAATGTTTCAGTTAGCGCTTTAGCATTTTTGCTAACAGTGAAAACATTTACCACACTTAGCTTCCCATAAATGAATTTTCCAGATAAATTCTTGTTGTTTTGTAAACTGGAATAAAGTTCAACGTTTTGATCATCGACTGTTGAGACGTTTCCTTCGTTTCCTCTCCTCACTTTCTCCAGCTGTGATGAGGTGCAGAAAATAATGTTTATTAGCATTAGCTTCTGCTAAATAACATGTTGGTATAGCATTTAGCTTTAGTGGGGCTAATCTTTACGATCAGTTCTTTACGGTTAGCTCAGCTAACTTTAAGATAGCAATGTTTCTGCAGCATCTTCATTAATTTTCTATTTGTTTCCTGTGTTTTTTCTCTTGAATTATGTTTCTAATATTCTATATTTTCTTCAAACTTCCCATCAGAGCCGAGCGGTTCTGGACCACAGCGATCCGTTGGATCGGTCTGTTAGGAGAAACAGAACCAAACCAGTTTGTTGGGTTGATTTACCAGCAGCTGACTAGGATTTCGGTTTCACTTCCTGGTTCTGGGCTCATCCTCACCCACAGGGTCAGCTGACTGGCTGGACCAACTGCCAGGGTCAAAGGTCACCAAGAACTGAACCAAGAGCTTCAGAGATCAGCAGAACTACAGACAGCAGGAAGCTGGAATCAAACCCACAACTTCCAGTTTGTAGCAGTAGATTTGAGGAGCTGTTAGCTCAACAGCTATCGGCTAGTAGCTCCTCACCTCTGCTAGCTCATCAAGCTAACAGCTATCAGCTAGTAGCTAGTTGCTCCTCACTTCTGATAGCTCATCAAGCTAGAAGCTAGCGGCTAGTAGCTAGCGGCTCCTCACCTCTGTTAGCTCGCAGGCTGAGACGTCCAGGATGTCGTCAGCTCCTTCCTGGTTGGACTGCAGGTCAGGAGAGAAACCGTAAAATTTAATCCATCATGAAACCAGCAGGTTCTGCTCTGTTCTGGTCCAAATGGACCCGGACCGACCCGGTTCTCACCCAGTACAGCTGATGCTCCAGCCTCTTCTTGGAATCCTCGCTGGGCTTCCTCCTCCTGGAGAACAGTGGCATCCTGACGCCCGTCCCGTCCAGAACCGCCGCGCTGCCGCTGCTGGTCCCACCGGACCGACGGACTGGCTGGAACCCGACCAAACAGGAACCAGTTTAACCAGGACTTCCCTCACTGGAGGCCTGTATGAATATTTTTGACCCTGTGGGTTAGAAATGCACCAATCAGGGGCGTGCTGTGGTGGCGCAGGGGTTTAGCACGCCCCACGTTTGGAGGCCTCAGTCCTCGACGCGGACGTCGCGGGTTCGACTCCCGGTCCCGGCGACCTTTGCCGCATGTCTTCCCCCTTCCTGTCAGCCTACTGTTGTGGAAAATGCGAGCCACTAGCGCCGCAAAAAACTCTTCGGAGAAAAAAATGATTAAAAAAAAAAAAAAGATTATTTACATAAGATTTTATTTATTGATTATTTTTTCTTTTTTTATTTGTTAAATATTATCCTGTTATCAACTTTTAGCTTATCAATTTTTTTTACATATTTTATTTATTTACAACTTTATTTATTTTTTACTTTATTTGTTTGCTAAATACTTAATCACATTTTATTGTTTATTATTTTATCTATTTATTATTTTTGATTTATTTTTTTATTACTATTATAATTATTTTTTATGAACTTTTTAATTTATGTAGTTATGTCATATTTTATTCACTTATTTTTTATTTAGGATTTTATTCTTTAATTTTAATTATTTATTTATTAAATATTTAACATATTCTGTTGCAAATGTTTTATTTATTTAATATTTTTTAAATGTATTTATTTTTTTGTTAAATATCTAATTATCCTGTCATGAAATCAAATATTTTAAATACTGACTGAGACACTGAGAGTCTGAGATGAAAGTCTGTTTTTCGGGTGAATTTTCTGGAATGTTTCTGGGAATAGTGGCAGCTGTTATAAATATTTCTAACTGGATAACAACAGAAATCAAATAGTTTGTAAAAAGGATCATATGAAGTTTTCCATGCTGATGTGGAGCAACAGTTGGTTTTTAAAGGCCATCAGTACTGATACATGTCCTCATTGGCATCCCGAAACTACAACTATTCTCTATTAAGAGTGCTTTAATTGGTAGCACCTGGCTGCTACTTTCCATCTTAAATCCTACAAAAAACAAGAGGGTTCCTTGTTTTTCCCCACACACAAAGCCCTAACCCTAACAGCTTAAAAACCAGGTAAATACCAGCGAGTCCGCTAATTTCTGTGACTAACTAAGAGCTGAAGGTTGGGTTTGAGGGTGAAACTAAAAACACACCTTATCTCTTGCTGTGAGGAAGCGCGGGTCATCCTGGAAAGCCTCCTTCACCAGTTTACTGAAGCGATTAAACAACGTCAGCAGCTGCTCCACATACTTCTCAGAATCCTGCAACAACATTTAAAAATAATCAGAGTTCAGTAATAACTACTTACATTTACTTAGTTACATTTACTTGAGTAACGGGGTTTTTTTTTAATTATTTTTAGGAGTAGTTTTACTATGCTGTACTTCAAGTAATTTTATTATGAAGTATTTCTACTATTATTTGACCAAAATTTCTGGATTTTCTTCCCACTGAATGAAAAACAAACAAGTTTTAACCAGAAATTCACCAGACACACCTGCAGTTTTTGTTAAAGTTTCATAAGTTTTCTACTGACAGAAACTGATTTGGAAAAAAAATACTTTGCCAGATTTGGTTATTTATATGAATTACTGTGAGTTTGTTCTTAAAATACCTAAATCTCCACTTAACTTTATATTTTGGTCCGTCTGATAATGTCATTTTTAAATATTAACTGATTGATAATTTAATCAGTTAGTCAGTACTTGAGAAGACCTTTTGCCAAATACATTTCTACACTTAGATGGATACTTTTCACTTTTACTAGAGTAAAAATATGTTTACTTGAGTACAATTTTTGGTTACGCTACTAGTCACTGAAAACAATGAGCTGCATGAAGAGAAATTACCCATAGATGATATGATCAGAAATGGCAGCTGAAACACTGGAGTCGGTAAACGTACCGTAGTGATCGTCTCAGCGGCAGCCACCATGTCCGCCAGTCCAGCATTAATGATGTGCTCTTCTAGGTCCTTCAGCATGGGCTCAATCCCACTGGGAACCTTGTCCATTAATGAAAACATGAGGTGCAGCTCTGCTCAGGGAGGGGAAAAAACAGACAAATCAGAGGAACAAAGCATGATGGAGGAAGATCACAACCAACACTTGTTCCCCTCCTCGGCTGTGGGGGCGCTGCAACAAGAACCAATGAACGGAATGACATGAAAACCTCTGAAGAAAACACTGAGCGCAACTTTCTTCTTTATGAAACGTAATCAGAACCACGTTTTCCTCGCCCTACGTGTCGGCTATGCTACACGCAGTCTTGTTGCCATAGCAACTGACAACACCACCACTTTATGTGACAGGATTCAACACCAAAAAAACACTCAAACATTTCCCATACAAAGAACAAAACATCCAGTCTGTTACAGTTTAATGTTTTCAGGTTTAATAAGTGATCTCTGAGGTAGATTAGCTAACACTGCTAATAGCTAAGCTAACACAGCGGTGGTTGATTATCTAAATTAAACACCTGCCCTACTGATGATCTGTCAGAGTTGGTGTTTAGGTAACCTTTTTATTTTAATTTTTTAACTGAACCAAAACAGACTGAATTCTACATCGCCTCTAAATGTTAAAGTTGTCATAGTCAAGCTAGCATCACTGACCTACTTCCCTCTACCTCACTATTTTTTTCTTAATTAAAACGCTTTCCAGACCTTGTTAGCTAGCTGTCAGTGTTGAAAAATAGCAGCAAAGTACTGCATCCCTTTTCCTTTTACACATTAGGCGTACATTTAAGTTTTAGTGCATTATGTTAACAACTTAACAGCTACAACCAATGCTAGTCATCGTTAGCGCGGAGCTTTTTGCCCTCCAGCAGGGAAACGGGGGCGGGATCTTGATGTCATGCTGTAAGGGGTCCATAATTCCCTTAGTGAAAAATAATTGTCATAATTTACTTTAAAGATTACGATTTATTAGAAAATAGTGTTCTGGATACTCACTCTCCGTCTCGTTGCGTTTAATCATTCCTGGACATTCGGCTAGGATGGTCTCCTTGAACGAAGTCACCAAAGCGTTAACGCAACACTCCATAAGCTGCAAGGGAAAGAAACAAGACACGTAAACTGGCATCCAACACATACATAAACTTACCTAAACCTAAAAAATGCTAACTATGAGGGTGATTATGAATAATATTGGTTGTTTTTGGGTGTTTAATGCACGACTTCCTTTTTCAGCAGATAAATAAAAACATGATTTAAAGGATCTCATGAAAGACACCTACTGCCTGAACAGAATTACATTCACGTCGTGTCTCTAGGTATCGAAGCGCTCTCTTCTCCTCCTCTCTGAGTTTTGCATCAGCCTGCAGGGGAAAGAAAGAAACAAACAGGAAGCAGAGAAATAATGTCAAACATGTTGCAACCACAAACTTCTGCTTATTCAGTTAGGATTTTAATGAAATTTGGAGAAGTGAAAGAAAAGCGTAACGAGCCTTTTGCCACATCAGCGCAGAGCTGTGATCCCCAAACTTTCCAGTTTCTGACCCAGAAAATAAAAATGTAAGAAGGGTCATGACCCCCACTCCTGGTTGATGTTAAAGCATTTTTACTGGGCATGTAAAATTGACTTTTTTGAGCTTCGCATCATGTTATAATGTTATCTCATCAAAAACATACATTGAGTGTTGCCCTCCCCCACTCAGCTCCTTCAGACTAGCCAACTGCAATTAGCAAACACTTGGTGGAACTGTGGCATGTGCTGAGCTTATAGGAGCTGTATCTCAGAGCAACGCAGGTAAAAATGTTGTTACAGGGAGCCATGTTGTGATAACTTCCTGAAGGCGGAGCTTCAGAAAGAGCAGGAGCTTCTTAAAGAGACAGAGGCCCAAATTCCTCTGCATTAAATTATGAAGTAAAATCTCTCTTAAGCCATATTTGATATATTCAGCACTTTTCTAACAACTGAAGTTAACATACTCACTTGATTGCATTATAAAATTGCACTATGTGTCTGGAAAAACACATAATACTACCCCTTTAAATTATTACTTCTAAGACACATATGCTTTTTTATTGACATTTTTGGTTGATTTAGGTTGATTTCAGAACCTAGTCAAACTTATTTGTGACCCCAACTTTGAAAGATACTGATGTAGGAGACAGGAAACAAGTGGAAAAAGTTGTCATTCATTCTGGTAGAAATTAGCTCCTTGTTCTGTGCTTTGCTTTATACAGAGGGTCTGGATCACTGATAAATAACTGACTCTGTTGCAGTTTTAAACAACTAGATCTGATTTTACCCAATCGCTAACTTTTGGCCATGGCGTATGTAATGCACAGACTCGATGAAGCTTACCAGAAATTTCCTGTGAAAGCAATAAAATGTCTTGAACATTTATCTTTTTGCTCTGAGTTTAACTTCTCAATATTTGTAAGCATGACCAAATATTGAGGACAGAATGGTTTTGTTCACTTTCTCTGCTGCTATTGCTAAAACTACAGATAAACTACAATTCTGAAACAGCACAGAAAATCAACATCATCATGCACAACTTTTCCTTCTGTTTCCTGATTGACTCGGTTGAAATTCTACCTGTAGAAATCAAGCTCAATGGGAGAAATCCAAAATGGAGGACTGAAGGGAGATGAGAATTGAGTGGGATAGTGTAGAAAGGCAACAGCCAGGACTGAAAGCTATTTATATGTTGCCATAAAAGTCTCCAACAGCAGAAATAAAAGGCGCTAAATTTGCCGGTGGTCACCTTTTAGATAAAAAGTTGCTAAAGGGGTCTGAAAAGTTATAAAGTTAAGTTGGCAACAGTGCTTCTTTTGTCCTGACCACACCCTGCTTATCGAAAACGCTTGGCCACGCCCCTCAGTTGACCCTGGCTCTGCCCACTTTTGTGAAATTTGAGACGGGGCTACGCTTTCAAAGATAGCTTCATACAGGAAGTACTTTTACCAAAAATAGTGGCACAAATTTTGTTCTTGTTCCTAAGAGAATGTTTTTTCTAGATCAATAAAATAGAAAACAACTCATCCCAAAAAAAATGGCAAATGTGCAATACTTTCTGTTTAGAGCTAAAATAATTCAGATACATTTTTCTCCAAAAGTCAGACTACTTTGAGTGTTTTATTAAAATACTGCATGCTAATTACACTAATTATTGTTTTTTTGGATTTATTATTTGTGGTTTTAGACACCAAAAATAATTGTAAAATGTTACAACTCCACAATTAAAAGACTAACAAGAAAGAAACAAAAAAAAAAAAAAAACGTACATATTTCATGTAGTTTTGGACACCGTTTTGTTGCAGGTAGGACGGTGCCTGTGTTCTGTAGAACCTCTCAGTGGAGTCCAGATAGGCTTTCTCAAAGTTATCCCTGTAGATCTGCAGCTTGTCCTCCGGGTTGGAGCACAGGTTGACTGGAGAGGGAGAGGAAAACCTTTCATGGCGGTCGTATTTCCTCAACAACCACAGGAAATAATTGCCCAAAACAGAAACATGACAAACAAAAAAAAGTTGTAAACAGAAATCTGCCAAAAAGAAAACAACTGAGATGCTGCATTGCAAAAAAAAAAAAAAAAAATCTAAATAAACTTGTTACCACAAAATCTGGAAATTTTAAAATCTCTTCTTCTCTGCAAACTAATTTTCTGGCTTCTTGACGCTTCAATCCAATCTGTTTATCGTTACAAGTCGACTTTACGGTCTTTCTTACCGTAGGATTCCCGGACGCCGATAACGAGCTGCGAGTCGAAGGCCTCGCCCAGCCTCTCTGCATGCACCAGCTTCATCGCGCTGTCCTGCAGGCGGCTCTTAATGTTGGAAAATATCGACTCGTTCCACGTGTCCAGCATCAGCTGCAGAGAGTGAAACACGTTGAATCTACAAGAAAATGTTTCAATTAAGATGCAAAAAAACTCCTAGTAATCTGTTTTTTAACTATTAAACATTTTTTCCTCAGTAAGTCATATTTGAAGATGGAAACAAATTAATAATCACTTTTTGATAGATGGATTTATAAGGCAGCTGATCAATACTGTCTTTCTGATGCACGAGTTTCAATTTTCTCACCATTTCTTTATGTGCTTCCTTTTTATTACTCCTCACTAAAGGTGGCTAGAGTAGCCAAAAATTGTACTGAAGTAAAAGTAGCACTACTTCAAAGTAAAAGTAAAAAGCATTTGGATCAAATTATGGATTTCTATAGGCACTGCTTGCTTCTGCGCTGACTTCCCTTCTTGCAGCTTCTCCTTTTTCAGCTTTGTCTTCCTTTCCTGTTTTCCTGCCTCACCTTGCGTACGATGCTGTCCTCCATGTTTGTTTTCTTGTTGCTGCCCTGCTTCCCCATCAGCGTGATCTCCAGCTGACAGAACGGTTTGGGCAGGATGTCGCACTGGGTGAAGAACTTCCTCCACTCCACGATGTACGCCTTCAGCAGCGCCGTGTCGTCTTGGTGGCTCAGCACGCGCTGCCATGGCAACGGATACAGAGGAAAATGTACTTCCTGAAAACTCCAAGGAATTGAGTTTGTATGGCGATAAACAAACTCAATTTGTATATTGAGTTTGTCTTTTTAATACAAGTTTGGTCTTTAAAAGACCAACTTGTCTTTTAAAGTTGGTTCAAAAGACAAAAACAAATTTAAACTGGAGATAAAAAACGATTTGAAACTAAAAGATTATTTTGAAAATGCAAAACAAGAAAGTGAAGCTACAAAAAACCCTACTTTTCAGATTCAATGTGTTAAATTTATTTTCAGTTTTAAATTTTTATTCTCAGCTTCATTTTTTTTCAGTTAACATTTTTAAGTTTTAAATCTTTTTTCAGTTTCAAAACGTTATTTTCAGCTTATTTTTTTATTTGCAGCTTCATTTTTTTAAGTTTAAAATTTTTATTATCAGCTTCAATTTTTCCAGTTCCTATTTTTTTCAATCTTAAATCTTTTTTATCAGTTTTAAAACTTTTTTCAGTTTCAAGATTTTATTTTCAGCTTCAATTTTTATTTCAGTTTCAAAATATTTATTTTTTTATTTTCAGCTTCAATTTCTTAAGTTTCAAACCTTTTTTTCAGTTTTGAACTGTTTTTGTTAAGTTTCAAATATTTATTTTCATTTTTTTTTAATTATCTGTAAAATCTGTCAAGAATTAAATGTCAAAAATAGCGAAACTAAACCAGCTTTAAAATAGTTTTTCCACCTTCTGGAGATTTCTTTTTATACTAAGTCTGACTAACAGAAAATAGGTTTAAGCACCAACATGGTGATTGTAAGTTGATCAACTGTAAATGAATAAAGAAGCAGACAAAGGTTAAACAATAACCTTCAGAAATCCTGGAGAGCTGTAAATCAGAACCACGTAAAAAGTTACAGAAACATCTGCCTCAAATCGAAACCTGACATTAGAATAACCCAAATAATATAAGAGTGAAAGAGAATTACACTGAAACAACAACAAACACTGGAGATAAATAAGAAGCTTCTTACTGTTTGTGCTTGTTTGATGAAGTCGAGAATGTCTTCTTTGAGGGCTTGGTGGATTTTAGCAGGACCTTTATCGTCCCATAAACAGACAGCATGGACGTCACTAGAAAGGAAAAAACAAAACATGTCCAGCCTGTTCCTATGTGAGAAAAACAATGATTTTCAAGCAGAAAATAGTATATTTCAGACATTTAAGCAACTCTAAAGTGCAAAAGTTTTACATCTGAGGTCATGATTTAGATCAGGTTCTTAAATTATTTAGTTTTGTTATTTAACCTGAAATGTATGACAGAGTATTAGGGCCAGACGAAGAAAAAATATATATTTTACAAGAAAAAGTCACACAAGATTTAAATCAAAATATTAATATAGTAAAGTAATATTTTTACAATAACGTTTTATGACAAAAGGTCACAATACTATAAGAACAAAGTCATAATATCACCAGAATAAAGTTGTACGACAAAAGTCTTAATAATATGAGAATAAAGATGAAATAATACAAGAAAAAAAGGTCAAAATCAAGTCATAATAACACCAGAATAATTCCAGCAACAAAGCAGTTTCAGCAAAAAATAATATTATGAAAATAAAGTTGGAATAACGAAAACAATTCTGAATGATACAAGAATAAAGTCGTATGACAAAAAGTCATAATATTATGAGAATAAAGTCACAACATCACCAGAATAATTGTATGAATAAACTCATATTACTTGAATAAAGTTGTATATGTTTACTGAATGAAGTAGTAATTTTAGGATAAGTCCTACATAAAATGAATACAAAATTTAAATGAGGAATGTTGAGCCTCTTGTGAAGTCATTGTATCGCTTTAAAAAATAATAAATACTAAATCTTTCAACACATCAGCATCAAATTATCAGCAGCAGGACTTGAAAAGTATTTAAATAAAACATCACAGACTATATCAAGCTTTACATAAAATTAATACTTACAGCAGGGAAGTAAGAAACAATATATAGTTTTTACTGTGTTGTATTAATATGCAAATGGCCAAACAAATAGAAAATAACAGAACTACAAAGCTTGTGTGTTAACAAGAGGTCTCACTTTGACATGTAACGGACAGAGTATCGAGATATTTTACACTGATAAAAGTAGTGGTAGCTCACAATATAACTCAAGTAAAAAGTACAGTGTAGTAAAACTAAACTATTACTTAAAGTACATTATTTCTAAAATGTTACTTAAGTAAATGTAACTGAGTAAATGCAAAATTAAAAAGTGGTTGGGTTTTTGTTCCAACCACTTTACAATTTCTTTTATCTTAAAGATAAAATATTTAATCTTTAAGATAATTTATTTTATCTTAGAGATAAAATAAATTGTATCTTTAAGATCTGGGAAGACGTTCAGTAGGACGAACTCTGCATTTAGACGAAATGGCTCTGAAATTTTATCGCACTTTCCCGACTTCTCAAAGGAGATGATGAATTCTACCTTACAATTTCTGCATCTTTTCACGTGGAAGAGGGTTTTTCTCTAAGTTTTATTCACATTTTTACACTGATCGAGACTCAACAACAACGTTACAGCTAAAAGATAGTCGAATAGTCACTTCGCTGAAGAGAGAAATTCACACATTCTCAACAAAGATGGCAGACGGATCGAAACATGGATGAAACTCCCTCAGAACAGGCGGCGACTTCTGTCCACAGTGAACGCAGCTTTTTTTATCCATAAAAACACAGCTCAGCTACTATTCAGCTCCTGACTGCAACAGGAATGGAACTAGCAACTATTTCAGAAATCGATTATTCTATTGATCATTCTGAGGATTAATTGGATTTTAAAAAAATCTGCAGATTTTTCAGTTAACCAGTTAGAAATACATTAAAATATGCAATTAAACAAGCTTTTTTAGAATAAGAAAATAAACATTTGATTGCCTAAGATGCATTAACGTAGCGTTACGTTAGTGAATCTGAAGCAGCTCTGTAGAAAATAATAACCCTCCGCTTTCGTCCACTCTGCATTAAAACTAAAGCAGCTGTTTCTACAGAAGCAGCAGCTCCAACGCGGCGGATCAAAGAGCGTCTCTTACGAGAATAAGTCGAACCACTGTTGCTTGGTGACGGCCTCTTGTCTTAGCAGCTTGAGAACGATGGGCCGCATCAGGTCCCACTTGTCCTCAAACTGCAGGGACCCCTTGTTCTGCCAGAAAGACATGTGGGAAGGGTGGAGGAAAATCTAATATTACAGCAATGAGAAAATACAGGCTGGGAGTGAGACAAAGAGTGTAACGAAGAGACACACCGATCAGGGTCGATACCGAGAACCGATGTCATACCTGTCGGCAGTTTTAATTTCTGTTTCTTAAATCACATAAGAAGAAAAATGCAATGCAGGTTCTTTGATAGAAACAGCACTGTTGTTACTAGAGCTGATTGATTGATTGATTAATCGGTTATTGAAATAATCGTCAACTAATTTAATAACCGATTAATTGCTAACTGGAGGATGTAGACTCAAAAAAAAGACATTTGTTGAAAAGAAAATATTCAGAGAATTAACCCAAAACTTTACAAAATAGATGTACAGTTTGTATTTGTATTTAACTGCGTAAGTGCAAGCTTTTTATCCTGCTAGCTAGTCTTGCTGTTTAGCTGGCTGGAATTTGTTCATCACAACCTCAGCTTTTGTGTTTGCTTCATTAATATGTCACATGTTAACGAACATGGGAATGACTGACACCAGACATGTTTATTCAAATTCTAGCAGATTTTGTATAGAGTATTGCCGTTTTTGTTATAGCTTTTTAAAATCAGTTAATTCACCTCAAGACGTGTAATATTGGCTGTAATCTGTTTTGGATGTATGTGACATTTGTGAACCATATAAAGAGTGAGTAATCTTTCATTGTGGTTTGATAAACTACGGGCCCCAAAGCAACATCTTGCTTAGGGCCACCAGAGGGCTAGGACCGGCCCTGCTACGGATTATCAGGCACGTTTAGACACTGATATCCTGTTAAATGTGCTATCTAGGTCAGTAGATTTACACTGGAGCCAAAATGAAGTTCGTTTAAACGCTACCTAGCAGGTTAGCGGATATTTGGGAGATTAAAGCCAAACTACTCTTATTTGGGATCTGCGTATCTCTGCAGACTAAAGTTTTGGCTGAGGTGAATATTATTTTGAAAGGCCTTCCAGGAACAGACGCTAGGTTTAGCAACCTTATTGAGAGGTTAGCTAGTCAAAAATAAAGTCCAAACAGAAGCAGCTGGAAGCGGTTCTGCTGTGGGCGTGTGGGGAAAGTTCTGGTTTCCTTCCGAACCGGGTTTCTAGCGTTTTTCCCCCCAGTGTTTCGGCTGGAACCTGCTTCTTCTGGTCCATCTCTCGGACTGATCCACGTGACCAGCTAACGGCTTACAGCTCTGTGTTCGGTTCCGAATCTCAGAAAGAAGGCTGGATTCGTAATGTAAGCGCAGGTTCGGGAGGCGGGAGGGAGGAATGAAGAGATTAAAAAGGGACGAGATGATCGGGGAAACGAACCCCGGCATAACACCGGACTTCAACAACGGCAGCGGCCACTTCAGGCGCACCTTTCTGGGTTTTTATTACATAAATGCGAACATCAGCGGAGATGCGTGGAGGCTGAAGCACCGACAACATTTATCAGCAGTTAACCTAAAAAGACGTAACAGCAACGAACCTAAATGTGCACAGAAACAGTGAATGTAATTCAGCTGCTTCTTACCTTTAACAAATTAGGCGTCGCCATGTTTCTCCAACTTATCACCTCGCAGATTCTCGCGAGACAGGTATCTGGATTAGGTAATGGTAACCCAGTTCACAGAAATAAACTCTCGGCTGCTTCTAAAAACAGACTTGGTGGTTTATTTAATATTTATTGTCTTCTCAGTATGGAGCACGATGTTCTGATTACAGCTAAAAATATATTTTAATTCTTTTTAACTAAAGTTAAAACGTCTAAAAGCAACACAACTCAAGATTTTTTTTACTGTTGAATAGAATAGAATAAAATAGAAACAACCTTTATTGTAATCAGATGTTGTCAGATGTAAAAGTTCACAAAAAATCTTAAAGTGTTTAAAACAATATGTAAAAAACAAGATTAACAATAACATCATTGACACACTGTACAAGTACAATGTCTTAACATAAAGAAAATACTGTCTAATTAGTAGAAATAGGAATGTGCAACTGAGTGAAATTAGTTTTTATTTAAATTTATATAAAATGCATGTGTATAGCACATTTAAAAAGACAGACTGTTTAAAATACAGAATATCAGTGCATAAAAACAGATTAAAAACAGTGGAAAAGTTGTTTAAAAATAAGTAGATTGCGCAAATTATTTTAGTTTGAATTTAATTAATTGATAAACCAAGAACAATTTGAATATAACAAGCTGAGACTGAAAGATTTCTGGCTCTTAAATCTTAAGATAAATATTTAATCTATCCTGAAGCTTAATAGTGACTTTTATACCTAACCCAGCCAGTTTAAGACAGTGAAATAAAAGTAAAACTTGGGTAATTTATGTTCATTTCACTTATTAAAGCTGGATTTAATAAACAAATAAACTGTCCTGAATGTTGTTTAAGTTGGGAATTTTTGTCCTTTCTTCAGGACAAATTACTTTTAAACAAACTTGTTATTTCTTAAATGTAACCTACGATGTCCAAAAAAAGCTGATAATAAGATGAAATCATGCATGCAGAGCCGGTCAAAGGTTGCATGAGGCCTTGAGCAGAATTTCCCTTGGGGGAACCGCCTGCAGTTGGGCCCACTGCAGCATGACTGACTTCCCCTTTTTATTTATTCATTTGATAATTTTGTACTAACCATTCACAACATAACATGTTTACAGTTGACATAAGTATGACAACATGACAACAATCATATTATTATTATTATTATTATTTTAATCACTATTTTTTCTAACTGGGGAAGTTTGAGAGGAATTAGTAATATTAACTATTTTATGAGTGAAGCTGTAGGTGGAGGATATATTTAAAAATGTCTTATTTGGTATAAAAAGTTTTGTTTTTCATCTGATCCACACTGCCCCCTGCTGGTCAGAGTTAATATGATTTGATGCAGACAGATTTATTTGATCATCAACATAAAAAATTATATTTGAAGGTTTCTAAGTGTCTCGTTGGTTTTAAATAGAGGAAAATATTACCATGAGAAAACAGAGCTATATTTTAAAATATGTGAATAAAAATCTAAACTAAATGGTTTTAGATTTTTTTTCTGAACAATCATTGGTTAATGTTTCCACATTATCAGCTACAATAAGTCAATGCAAATCTTTAAAAAAGATGTAAACAGATTCAGAAACATTTATTTATATACATTATATAGCAAAGCAAATAAAACAAAATGTGCAGCTCTAAAGTTAATCGTCATTTATTATCACATCTCTCTAAATGAGTAGGAAGCAGTACATGTTTATTAAATTGCATCCCTGTCACTTTTATTGATAAATACAGTATTCATATTTTTTCTTCCATTTTGAGTAAAACAGGTCTTACAAATATATAAACAACAGAGCAAATCCAGTAAGTTTAACAGTTATTTTTGTAATTTTACTTATGACAAATTTGGGAAAAAATGAACAAAATGGAACTAAGCTCTAAAAGATGCCAATATTCTCCAGTGAAATAATTAAATATACATGGCCCTGTTAAATTGATAATTTAATTTAACCCCTTTACTGGCAATATGCAATGTAGAGTGAAATTGTTTTGTTTTTTTTGTCGAATATTATTTGAAATCAGTTTTATTCATTGTGTTTTGTGTGTTTATTTTATTTTTACCCATTATAAAACACTTTGGTTAACCTTGCGGTTATTCTAACAACCGATAAAAATAAATTTATTATAGTATTTTTATTATTATGACAGACAAGATAAGAGGACATTAAAATGACCAAAAATGATAAGGGATGAAGTCATAAAGATAGATTTATAACATTCAGGGACATAGTAATGATAGACTCTTAAATAATTTACTACTTCAATTTTATAGATAAAATAGCCCCAGAAAAAAAATTGTTGTTATTATTAATGTTTTGTGATAGTTTTCATGCACATATTTTTTCTTTTTTAATGATATAACAAATTTGTCTAAAATAACAAAGAATAAGTAAATTTCTTGACATTATAAGAAGTTATAACAAGAGGAAACACAGTGATTACTTCTTTAAATTGTCTCACATTTATCAAAGTAAAAGTATATAAAATACTATAAAATAAAACTCGAATTATCTCTTATCTCATGTGCTGATTGCGTCCTGCGTGCTTTTTAAGAGCACAGATAAGTAAAGGAATGATCTTTGACCTCTCAGGCAGTTAATCATTCAGCTCCGAAACAAAGAAAGGAAAAAAAATTTTTTTTAAAAAGTCAGTAGCGGCTGAAGCAGTGAGACAACATGGCTGCTTAACAACCCGGTGAAGAGAGCATGGACGGGCGCTCCGAGGACCAACGGGGGGGATTCCTGCAGAGGATCAGGGAGTTCAAACCAAAGGAGGTTTTCACTTGGTGAGTAAACAAGAAAATAAAAATAATAATTTCAGGATATGACAGTAACTCTGTAAAGATGTTTGTGGTTATTTAAGCAAAAAGTAACACTGGAAAAGTTGTTTTTAATCCAAATTCATACAAAAAAAAAACCTTCAAAACATTCCTTTTCTTTTTTAAGACCTTCACTTTTAAAAAATTAAAAACAATCAAGAAAAAAATAATAAATAGTTTAAATAAATGAAATAAACTGCAAAAACACAAATATGTAGCAAGAATTTTCATCTAGAAATAAGACAAGACTAACTTACAAGTAACTTTTCAGCAAAATATAAGGGCTTGTTTTAAGTCATCAGTTCTTTCATAGTTCAACTGGCAGATTATTTTACTTTATTCCAACATTACAAGTGAAATAATCCAATTTATGGGCTCCTATATCGTACTGAAAAGCTAATTTCTTTTCTTTTTTGTGTTTTTATTTTATTTTTTTCTTCAGATGAGAAATTCATATATTGTTTACTTAACTGTTATTTTTCTGTTTTGAATTAATTATTTTCTGGGTGTTTTCCAAAATTAGGTCACACATGAGCCAAAATATACCAGTTTCACTGGCAGATTATTTCACTTATAGCATGTGAGAAATAATCTGAAATAATCTGCCAGTGAAACTAATAGTTGTTTCTTCTTCATCAACATTAAGGAATTGTTTACTTAGGCTTTTATATCGTGCTGAAAAGTTACTATTAAGTAATTTTAAGATATTTACAGACAAATTTACTTGGTAATATTTTGTGTTTTTACAGTGAAATGATCTTTTTGGAGCTAGCACTAGATTTAAATCACATATTGAATCTGGGAAAGGTGTGAATATCTCTGACCAGGCGGTTTATTTTTCTCAGGCAGCTCGGCAAAACGCTGGCGATGGGTCAGGGTCTGGCTGTGCTCATCTGTGGTACCGCGGTCTCCTCTCAGTACCTGGCCGCAGAGTTTCACCTGAACACGCCGATGCTGCAGAGCTTCCTGAACTACACGCTGCTGTGCGCCACCTACACCAGCATGATAATCTGCAGGAGAGGTAGCGCCACAGCTAACAGTGTCTACAGCATGTCTGCTAAAACTCAAACTGCTTCATATTTTATTCTGGCAGACACACTTTCAGACTCTTTCCAAGATTTTAAATGTTCTTCTACAGACGAGGATTTGAGCCACTGGAAGGAAAAAAAAGAATACAGATTTTTGTTTTGTCTAAAATTCAAAATTATGATTTTTTTCCCTAAGAATTCTGACTTTAATTTCAGAATTGTGACTATAATCTCAAAATTAGAATTCTGACTTAGATCTCAGTATTTTAAGATTTTTTTGTCAGAATTTATTTTTTTTTCCATCAGAATTTTTTTCCAATCCAAATGTTTTTCTGAGGATTCAGATTTTTCTCCTCATAATTGTGAGTTTCATTTCTCAGAATTTCGACATTAGCTCATAATTCTAATTCTGTCAATCTATGTCAAAATCCAACTAAATAACCAAACATTCTTATGTGTATGTCAGTTATGTTGCTAACATGTAAAAATAATGACATAGCTATTTCTTCCGTGTTATAGGATTTATATATGTAAACCCTGCAACAAATGTATTTGCTAGATTTGAGATTTAAAACTAGATTTGCCTGATAGTGCATAAGCAACTTAAATATTTCTGATTCAGAGAAAAAATACTTATTTTTCAGTGGCCCTAATCCTCTTCTGTCACCTTCTAAGTTTTGACTTTTGCTTTTTTATTTTTGTCACAATTATGCAACTGGACGCTTGTTGTTCTTCAGTTTACCAGATTTGCAGTTACAACACATCTTGTTTTCACCGTTATCTGCAGAATTACTGCACACATTTCATCTGATCTACTTATTTTTAATGAACTGTCCTCATGCTTGGTGAGGAAACAAACACATCAATACTGAAAATCCGGGGTGATCCCCTTTAAAACGCAGGGGATGGAAATATCTTGCAGATCCTTAAGAAAAGATGGTGGAGGTACTTACTGCTGGGTCTGGTGGATGTGGAGGCCAACTACACCGTGGTCAAAGCCTATCAGTACACCACCCTCACCAGCGTCCAGGTCAGTACACCATCAGTAAGAAATGTTTGATCTCTTCTTGACAAAAATAAATATTTTTATTGAGTGAAATGCTCTCCTTTTATGTAGAATTTGTCTTTTTGTTTCTTGTTGTCTTTAAATCTCATGGCAATTTTTTTTTTCTGTTATTCTTTGTCTGCTTTGACTGTTTTTTTCTAACTTGTTTAAACTGTCTATGTTGTGACAGTTTGGTATGAGACAGATAATCTGAAAAAAAAATTGAGCTCCTCTGCCTTTTCCTAGTGCTACTTAGAAGCAACCAATCGGAGGCAGGAGGCGGGTCTTAGCGCTGTCAATCACCCCTCCATGTGATCTATTACTATCTAATTTTCCTTTCTGATCAATAAAGTATTTTGAGTTTGTTCTCTGCTACGCTGCAGCTAGCACACTCTATCATAAATGCTAGTATAGCCACCGATAACAGCGGCTAAGGTTTTCCTGTAACTGTAAGTTGTCTCCACCATTAGCACATTTAGCAGTGAGTACATGAAGTGATTGACAGCGCTAAGCCACTCCTCCTGGCTCTGATTGGTTGTTTATAGTCGAGAACAGTGCTTTTTGGTAATAGCAGCTTTTTCATAGATTATCTGTCTTATAACGAACTGTCGCAATATGGTGACAGTTTTAACAAATATGCAAAGATTTTTTTTAATTTTTATAAAAGTTACATCCTGCAGCTTTAAACAACTTTTAACAACAAAATAATTTTTATCATTTCCTAAAGAATGCACTTTCTTTCTACTGTATCTGTATTTAATTGTTTGTCATGCTAAGTTGGTTTGCTTGTGTTCCGTGTCCCAGTTGCTGGACTGCTTTATTATCCCGGTCCTAATGATTCTGTCCTGGTGGATCCTGAAGACCCGGTACAGACTGACCCACTATGTGGCCGTCTGCCTCTGTCTGCTGGGAGTCGGGGCCATGGTGGGCGCCGACCTGCTGGCTGGAAGAGACCAGGGCTCCGGTAAGAACTCCTGTGATGTTTGAACCCAGGTTTTGAATATAAGTAGTGGCTGTACTCAGTTTTTTGTACTCCATTTTTTTGGTTTTGCATAAATACAAAGTATTTGATGAGATGGTTAGGATTTTAAGTTTTGTTTGGTGAAGTCAATTTACTGACAGCAACAATTTGGGTTACTTAAGCTTTCATAAGAGAAAAAAGTTATATTTTCACCATATTATTCATTCATTTAAAAACGGAACAGTTTCAAATTAAATATTTAATTAACAGGCTAAATATTTAGCTTCAAACCAATTTTGAGTTACCAAGCTAAATATGTAGCTAAACTTAAGTATTTACATAACAAGCGAAATATTTAGTCTGAAGACATTTATTTGGCTAGCAAGCTAATATTTATGTAGCTTCAAACTAAATATTTAATTTAAAAGCTAAATATGTAGTAAGAAGCTACATATTTACCTACCAAGCTAAATTTATAGATTCAAACCAAATGTTTGGTGTACGAGCAAAATATGTAGCTTAAAGCCAACTTTTTAGCCAGCAAGGTAAATATGTAGCTTCAAATCAATTATTTAATTAGCAAAT
This sequence comes from Alfaro cultratus, assembly GCA_903066825.1. NCBI lineage: Eukaryota > Metazoa > Chordata > Actinopteri > Cyprinodontiformes > Poeciliidae > Alfaro > Alfaro cultratus. The sequence continues at coordinate 19,783 of CAEFZX010031257.1, read as the reverse complement.
TAAACATGCAACTGCAAACTAAATACTTAGCTACCAAGCTAAATGTATAGATTCACACCAAATATTTGGTGAACAAGCTAAATATTTAGCTTCAAATCAAATATTTAGTCATATTACTTACTTAGCTTGCTATCTAAGCTAAGTTTGAATCTAAATATTTAGCAAGCTAATTGTTTTTAGCTCAATCAGATAATATTTAGTTAGCTAAATATTTAATTTGAAGCTAGCTAGGTACTTAAATATTTTATTTGAAACGCTGACATTTATAGATTAATAACATGGAGAAAATAGTACTTTGAACAATGAATCCCCTTTTTTTTTCTCTTATGACATAATAAATAACCCAAACTAGCGTTGTCCTGATCCTGATCTTCTTCAAGTTGTTTCCCCCCTTTCTGCAGCCTCCAACATCTTATTAGGAGACGGGTTGGTTCTGCTCAGTGCTGCTTTGTATGCGGTATCTAATGTGTCTCAGGAGTACACAGTAAAGCACCTGAGCAGAGTGGAGTTCCTGGGGATGATTGGCCTGTTTGGAACCGCCATTAGCACCGTCCAGATGTGAGCCGTCATCAGCAACAGGAATTAATTTAACATCCTATTTAACCTTTCGGCTGTTTGACCTCTTTTATCTCCTCCGTGCAGGGTTATCCTGGAGCGCAATGAGTTGTCCAATATTATCTGGAGCTGGCAAGTTGGTTAGTATTCATTTTACACAGAATAACTTTGAGTGTTAAAAGTGTAAAAACTTCGACCAAAGCGAGCGGAGCCAAGATACACAGAGGGGCACGGTCAAGTGTGGGCATGACGTCATTAACGTTAATTAATTATCTTTTGACTGTTTCTAAATATAGCTAAATTACTTCTCTGGTATCGGCCTTTCATTTATTTGTTTAGTTTCACAAATTTGCTGTTGTAGCGACGGTATTAGAGACGTGTTAACCTCCTAGATGAAACAACGGCAGACAGATTGTGTTAGCCGGTCCGACATTAGCTTCTCTTTCCTCCTCGCTTAACGCAGACTTCCGGCTACATTTCAAAATAAGAGCATTAGCATAAATTATAGTGTCATAATAGCTAACTAGTGTTTTTTTCAGTGATGTTTATAAGCAGAGAGGGATAAATGTTGATAACTTACGATTACATAAAAAAAACAACATTTTTGGTTACGAAAATAATGTGTAACTAACAGAATTAGTTAAAGCCAAACTAGTAAAGAAATAAAAATAAATTTGTCACTCAAAAAAATAATGAAACTGGCCATGAGATAAAAGATTGTACCTTTCACTTCTTATTTTCTTGTTTGACGTTTTAAAGCAGCCACCACTTTAAAAAAGCTGAACTTTAAAAGTGATTTTGGTCAGTTTTTGTAAGCTTTCTGCTGCTGGAAAGTACTGTTACCAACTTAACAACTTTGTTGCTATATTTAGCAACTTTCCAGACCTCTTTCACTCCAGCAACTTTTTTTGTTTGTTCGTTTTACAAAAAAGCAACTAACGGAAAAACAGCAAATATTTTTCTTTGATTTTGGAGACCTGACCATTGGGTTGTGACATAGACATCAACCAAGCTGTACTGTTGTAACCAGGAGGAAAATTCAACTGCAGTAGCCACTGATCGACCTAAAGATACTTTCATGTAATCTTTTAAACAGTTTCCACTATGTTTAAATGTCAGGTTCTTAAATTTTTCTTTTTGCATTTTGGCTGAAATTGTTTAAAAAAAAAAAAAAAAAAACAGCACTGGAAGTTAAATGTAAGGGGAAAAAAAGCTAAAGTTTGGTAAAAATTTGGTCAACACCTCTTTGAAAAATTGCAAAAATGTCAATACTGTTTTTGTAGAAATGTTTCCCACATACCAACCTTTTGTTTTATAATAACCACATGCTACAACCTAAGTGGCTTTTTCAGGTTTTCGCTGTTTTTATCTGAATTTACTGTTGCTCTTCTCTCCTCCCAGGGCTTCTGCTTGCTGCTTATGCTCTGTGCATGTACGCTCTGTACAGCTTCATGCCCATAGTGATGAAGCTGAGCAGCGCCACCTCAGTCAACCTCTCGCTGCTCACCGCCGACCTCTTCAGCCTCTTCTGTGGGATCTTCCTCTTCCAGTACAACGTGAGCAACATTTTTCATTTTCAGGGTTGATTTGATCTGAAAAAACAGAGAGAAAAAGAAGGCTGTGGTTTTGCTATGTGAACAGTTAAAAGACAGAGCTCCTTATCTGTTAGAATCACAAACTATTTTGGGGGGAGTTTGTAAGACAGACCAACAGAAAGTAGAAGATAACTCCAAATCTAAGGAAATCAAAATGAGATGCAGAACCAAATCTAAAAACTAAGAGCAAAATAAACAATAAAGCAAGCAGGCTCACACAAAGATATAACATCAAATATAGAAAAACAGAATAAAGAATTTAAAAAATGGTAAAATATGTTAAAAATGTCAACATAAAATGTTAAATGTTCTAAGAAAAGCTACTCCAGACCCAAAGAAATATGCAACTGTAAATGTTACGTTGAATTATAGGGTTGACCTTATATTTGTTCAATAAATAATGACAGTTTTTGTGCACTGGATGTTAGATTTAAATGTTTATAAGCTGAGGAAGACCAGATCATTGGGACAGAATACACTTTGTATTTTTATGATTGTTGCTGCATGTAACTGTATATGTTTGTCATTTTTGCTTCTAACTTCATTAGAAGTTAGAAGCTTCTAATGAAGATTTTTTTTCATTAGAATGATGTAAAAAAAATGATTTTTTTTACATCATTGTTTTCTCTGCATCTGTAAAAATATCAACTGTTTGCTCAGTTCTCTGGACTCTACCTGGTCTCTCTTGTGGTCATCCTCATCGGCTTCATCGTCTTCAATGCTGTGCCGACGCCCACCGCCATCTCTTCTTCCTCAATCTGCGAGGAAGGCTACTATGAGAATCCTGGAGCGACTGAGGATGACTCCAACAGAGATGAAGATCAAGGAAGGAACCCCGCTGAGGTAGAGGAGGAGGATGAAGAACGGCGAGCGGATAAAACGGATTCATCACAAAGCTTTAGAGAGGAAACTGATGGAGATCGTACTGTTGAACAGAGCACGAAAATGTGAACAGCTCAAGAGAGTGTTTTAAACATTTATTTATTGAGTTTTCATTCATGTCGGTGTGCACTAAACCTCGTTTGGATTGTGTCTGTCTCCGTCTCCCAGAACCCTGAAAATAATTAAATCAGAGCAGAAAAATGATGGCTGGATACAAAATATTGGTAGTTCTTTAAAACAACAACAACAACAACAAAAACCAGAAAAGAGACAGGCCTTTTGTGGATTTTGACTCAGAAATATATAAATTTTCATAAGACAGTTTGCACCAATAAGGTTTTGGGTTCAACTTTTTTTCTGCATTTTTGCATGCATTCACCATACATTGTTTTATTATTATTATTTTTAATGCTCATTTAGATAAATTCACAATAAAATACATTCAAGTTTGTCATTACAACATGAAAAAATTTGAAAAGTTCAAGGACTTTAAAAGTTTTATAAGGCAATTAATTTTAAAATTTGCATATATTTTTGTAAAACTTGTTATATCCCCTCGGGGCATTTGCATAGAAGTTCTGTTATAATATAAGACAGTTTTATTGTAAACAGTAAAGTCCATGAAAATGTCAGGATGCTAGATTTTACAGCCGAACATTGAAATGCAATTTAGTTTTTGTCTATGTTCATAATTTTGCCTGATTTATGAACACATTTAAAATATGTCACATTAGTTTTTAATGCACATTTTAGTAGAAAATGACATGCCTGAGTAATATTTTATTATGTGTTATTTTATTATGTGATTATCTTAAGTCATTAAGAAAAATGCATTTAGACGTTAATTAAAGGTAATTTCAATGTAATTAAAAATAAAAAATTAAATATGCATTTTGGTGCTTCTTGGTGTACTGTAGCACATTTGTTGTATAAATTATAGACACCCTTTAATAATTATAGATATATTTTTTATATATCTTATGTAATTAGCACAATTGCACATATAGCAAATGTTTTATTTATTCATATATACTTAAATAAAAAATAATAATAACTGCCGAGGCATTTTTGAATGTTGGTAGTTTGCGCACTATCACCGCTGGGGGGCGCCTGAAGCTCATTAAAAATGAAAATGCCTTACTACGTAGAAATATGTACGTGAATTTCGAAGTAACGTACGAACGTCTGTGCCTCCAACCGTCGGGCTAGCGTGCGACACGTGATTTCTTTTTAGCGTATCATACGTTACGAGTGGAACAAGCCGCGTTATTTCAGCTCGACGTAGGCCGACGCAGCCAAGCAACAAGGACAGCAGTTAGCTAACTAACAGCACAACTTTCCTATTTATCAGCTCCTGTGATAGTTCTCTAAACGACTTATCCTGGGTCAGTTTATCCGGGAGGAGAAAGGCAGAGAGCGGCTACGGTTTATTCTTCTCCCGTTGCCCACCGTCACGCAATTAACCGAGAAGTTATCTCGGGATAAATTAGCCAGATTTGCGACACGAAGTAGGTCATACAGCTACTTGTTCGGTCCAGATTCGACGTTGAGGACGATTTTACTGTTACACGGACGATGGTTCTCCTGAAAAACATTCCCCCTCCCACCGAGGGAGTGCGGCACGAGCAAGCCGACACCACGGCGGTGCTGGACGGGCAGAGGCTGGGCTGCGGCACGCTGTACGTCGCCGAAACGTAAGTGATGCACATGGCCCTTGTTTTCATCTGTGGACAGCAGGTTGGGGTTTTAATAACATATTTATTACAGAAAATGGGTAAATGTATACAAATAAAGTAGATAAATATGCAGCATAATATATTGTCATACTTGTTTTTAATTGCATGATTGCCTATGTTTGTTTTGTTTCTGTTGCCTCAAACCACACAGTGTTAGAGTATAGATAAAACGATCTAAAAACGTTAGAATATTGTGTAAAAGTGCTATACTTCTCGTCAGTAATCTCAGAAAAGAAACCGTAATTTTCTAGAGATTCATTACACATAGAGTACAATATGTAAAGCTTTTATTTTCTGTTGATATTGGTTACGTGTTTATCGCGATATATATACACTTATTGATTTATTGTCCAGCATTAAGTGAATTGAAATGGTCTTTTGTGGCTCGTATTGTATTTATCTCCAAAGTGTGGTGCTGGAAAAGTTTGAGAACTTATCTTGAAAATGCTTGAAAAGTGTACAAACATATATTAAAGTATCAGGATGTGTAGCGATGGCACTTGACAAAAGGTAATGTTTCAGTTGTTTATTGTGTCTTTTGAGACTTAGCATTTTTGTGTTATGATGAAAATAAAGCACTTTGAAGTGCCTTGTTGCTGAAATGTGCTATTCAGATAAACTTGATTTAGTGATTGAGGAGTTTTGCACAAACCCACATCTTGTGTATTTTTGTTTCTGTCAGGCGCTTGTCGTGGTTTGATGGATCAGGGTTGGGTTTCTCTCTGGAGTATCCCTCCATCGGTCTCCATGCCATCTCCAGGGACGTGAGCACTTATCCCCAGGAACACCTGTACGTCATGGTGAACGGAAAGCTCAGCGGTAAGGGGGAAGTTTGTTTGAAATACCTGTTTTTATAACAGTGAATATTTCTGTCATCTTCTGAGAAAATGTTTGGAGTCACTGGTTTGATGTTCACAGATGAGAATGAGACAGAAATGGCCGAGAAAGGAGCTGGTGATGAAGCCAATGACGGCGACAGCAGCAGCAGCGACGGGGATGATGACGATGATGAAGGGACGATCACAGAGATTCGGTTTGTGCCAACCGACAAGACGTCATGTGAGTGACCACACTGTGGGAATTGACTTTCAGCCTATATTGTTTTTGTATTGATAATTACTGATTAGTTTTTTTGTTTAAAGTATCTGATATACTGTCATACTGGTGGCATGAGCTTTCCTGTTTTATACAGTTTTGACCCCATGCTGTTTTTTATTTTTAAGCAGTTATGAGGCATGGTGGCGAAACCTTAAACTGCTGCTGTGCAAGTTACTCAACAGGTTGTTGCTAGGTAACCAAAGAATTAGTGAGTTGCTAGGTAACCAAAGTTCTAAGATTGTCGGAAGGGAAAAATTGTGCCGTGTGAAATAAGCTTTAGCTGTTAGCGGTTGAGCGGTTAAAGTCTTTGCTCTGTGTACATCTCCCAGAATGCTGTGCGGTTCTGAACAGAGTTCAGTGAATATTCTATATATTAGATATTCTATCAGATGTATTTTCTATTGTCAGATGCAATAGAAAATATGCCAATGGAAAAATGGCCGCCCAGATTATGATACTTTCAACTTTTTCTTTTTGGTCTGTGGGGCAAAAGGTTTGGACACCACTGCTCTAGATAGAAGGAGGGTGTACTTTTTTTTATAATGGTTTTTTGAAAGGATATGATATCAATGCATAGATCTGACCAAAGCTTAGATCATCAATATTATAGTCATCAAGAGTTGTCCTGCTTTAAAAAAAACATAAAGCAGCCTCTGTTTTTACTTTTACATCTATGCATCCTTATTTTCTTTATTTATTCAGTTTCTTTTCTTGTTTTAAACAAAACAAACAGTCTTGTGTTTGAAGTAAGTGACAGTAGTGGAGTAGTGCTTCCTCAGTGATGCATCAGGTCTGATAGTATGATTTTTTTTTACCGTGCAGTGGAGTCCATGTTCTCAGCCATGTGCGAATGCCAGGCCCTTCATCCCGACCCGGACGACGAAGACTCTGATAATGACTTTGAGGGAGAGGAATACGACGTGGAAGAAGCTGGTGAGGGAAAAAAATCTACAACACAGCGCAAAACTGACCTGTGATTTTAATAAGTTTTGCTTCCAAGGTTCCAGACTTTCTTGTAAAAATTAAAGGTGCCCTATCATTCCTTGCTAGGTAACTTGTTAGGCTGACTGGGGTTGCTAGGTAACGGGTTAGGCTGACTGGGGTTGCTAGGTAACTGGTTAGACTGGCTGGGGTTGCTAGGTAACGGGTTAGGCTGACTGGGGTTGCTAGGTAACTGCGCAATGTGACTCAACATTCCGAAGGTTTTTGAAATGGCTCGTTTTCCAGACACCAAAAATAGAATAGAATATACTTTGATGATCCCCAAGGTGAAACTGATTAAAAACATTAACGTTGTGTTTTTGTTTTTTTTTTCTTTTAAGCGCTTGGGTTGTTTTTGAAAACAGCAGAGATCCAAACGGAAGTATAAGAACGCACAAAACATGAATTTTGCGTAATAGATTCCCTTTTAAAGTGCTGTCAATCAGCCTTTCTGGAGGTCTTTAAAGTTCATTGTGTCTCTATTAACAGTAATAACAGCAATATTTACATCGGCCCATATTTTCATATTTAAGCCTCCTAATTCAGAAGTTAGTGTCTCGGCAGCTGGAATTAAATTGACCAATTTGCTTCGATGCAGCATGAGCCCCACATGGATTCAATTCATTTTTGCCAGTTGCCTCGCCTGGTCCTCTGTTTTTGTTTAATATTTCTAAAGTTTAAAAGTGAAAGTGAATATTACTGTTGTGACCCTCCATTTTAAACAATGTAAAAATGTAATAGCCATAAAAGAAAAGATTCCACTAAAGTCTGGGTCCTTTAAAGCAGGAATTAAAAGCTTAATTTCCTTCATTTGTGTGTTTAACTTGTAAATAATTTTTAGTATTTTCCACCAAGCTGGAATTGTTAACATGTTTTTCTTCAAAAATGTCATATTTATTGAAACAATATGTTTAGATATTTAGTGTTTTTGACTAAAGTATTCTAATATTGCTGTATTTTTCTTTCAAAGTGATTCTTGAACTGCTGTTTTGCTCAGTAGCTCCTCATAATTATCCCTGAATTACATAAATAACACTAACTCTCCTTCATTTCTTTTTGTTTTTCATCTCTTCATGGACCGGGTTTTTTGCAGAGGCAGGTAAGATGTGTAAAGTTTATCGCATAATAACACGTTAAAATATTTAAATGTTGCAATAACGGTCTAAGATCAGTTTAAAGGTTCCAGAAAAACATCCAAACCTGCAGAGACACTAGTTGCTGTTGTAAAGCACTATAAAACCCTGAAATGTCCTCTTATCATCTCAGTGTGACATAAGGACCAAACCGTTGTGGTATTTTAAAGTAAATCCTCTGTGCAAACTATTCCCTCAACCATTAACGCAATTTCACTCATTATTTGCCAATTTTGTGCTGATTTGTAATTTTGAGTAGTCATCACAACATGTTTATTTGTTGAAATTAATAAAAAAAAAAAATCTGTTTCCAACTTAAAACGAAAAAAAGTTCTAAAACTTTTCTGTTGTTGCAGAAATTCAACATTTCAAAAACACATTTTACCAAGTAATATTTTTCCATTTGAAAATGCAAATATCTTAGTACACTTGAAATACGACAAAATTAACTTACAAGTTACTTTTCAGCAAGAAATAGGGGTTTGTTTTAAGTAAGGCTATTGTAAACAAATATTTTAGTAATCTATCAATTATTCTTACAATTAATCGAGTAATCGGACAAAAAATTTCGCAAATAGAATATTGGTAAATCTGGAACAACACCAGTGTTACTATCGGATATCAATATCAGTCCAATTTTTCATTTTTGAGCATCTCTAACTGTTACTTTTCTGTAGTTTAGAAAATGAATCTGTAACAATAATATATTATTATTTTTTTTCCATTTTTTTCTCCGAAGAGTTTTTTGCGGCGCTAGTGGCTCGCATTTTCGCGACAGTAGGCTGACAGGAAGGGGGGATGTAGAGGGGAAGACATGCGGCGAAGGTCGCCGGGACCGGGAGTCGAACCCGCGACGTCCGCGTCGAGGACCAAGGCCTCCAAACATGGGGCGCGCCAAACCCCTGCGCCACCACAGCACACCCCGAACATCGGGTTTCTGTAGATCACTGCGAATGGTTGACCTACATTGGACCTGAATCCAGCAACAACTCAACATTAACGTACAACTCCAGCATGAGTTTGGTTTTACAGAAGTTAAATAAATTATTTACCGGGAGATCCATAGAAATAACATGGGCAATTTCTAGTTTGTTGTTAGCAATAGCCTTGTTATCATAGACTAATTACTTAAAATTGTACAACTCACTACTCACCCGGCAGAAACAGCCATGTAATGTTTCTTTTGATCCTAAATGGTTGACCCAACTTGAAACAAAATAATTTTATTCTCCAGGCTTTTGAAACCTTTCATCTGGCTCGTCATGTAATATAAAGTCTGCAGCTCCAGATAGTGAGTTATGTGGATCTCCTCAACACCAGGTAAATCCTCAAGGTTATAAGATAAACCTTTTTTACCGAGATAATACGGATCATATCCTAAATATACGCGTATTTTTCGAGATGCCTCGTCTGTTTCAGCCTATTTAAGGCATTAGCTACTCCACTTCCGGACCTCCATCTGAATTTCGCGCATCATCCGAGTCACGTGTCTGAAACCCAGCAATTAAATAAGCTAAAAATATATTAAAATGTAAACTGTGCTCATTTTATAAACCCTTTATTACACCGACTGCTCTCTCACACACAGTGTGACGTCGTCTCTGGTTCTGAAGTAAATAATTCAAGAAGAAACTATTTCAACTGCACACATTAAAGTTCTTAGAGGCTAAAATCAATATGTCTGATCATAGCTTTATAAAAATCCAAAACCTGCTAAAACAATTGTTGATTCAGGATAGATTGATTCTCCATGTTTGTTCATGCACTCAGAGCACGGCCATGCCGACATCCCGACCTTCTACACGTGTGATGAGGGTTTGTCGGCGCTCACGCAGGAGGGCCAGGCCACGCTGGAGAGGCTGGAGGGGATGCTGGCCCAGTCCGTCAGCCAGCAGTACCACATGGCCGGAGTCAGAACCGAAGAAACAAAAGCCGAGTTTGAAGGTTCTAAAAAATGTTTCCATGTCCATGGCATCAAAAATAATTTATTTAGAGTGTTTTTCTTATCGGTGGTAAGTTTAAAGTTTCAGTATTGTGACGACTCCACACAGGTTTGTTTTGCTTTCCAGAAAATTATATTTAAATGTTTGTCTGAAAATCCTCCACATTTTAATTGAAAACAAGTTTTTAAAAAATCAAGACTCAGAAAAGGGCTTTTTAAAATTATTTTTGCCTATATGAATTATAAAATTATGTAATATTTGTTTTAAGTTTATTTAAATAGTTTTGACAAAATGCCTTTTCTAACATGATGTGATTTTTATTTTATTTTTTTTTATGATTAGACTGAGTCTCAACTCACTTTTCCTCTCAAATAAACGTAAAATTTCTATTTTATTTGGAGAAAGAAACACGATACAGTGGCTCTAAAAAGTATCCACTCCCAGGGACGCTTTGCGTTTTTATTCCTTTTACAATTAAATCACAACAGAATTAGGCTTTAATAAAAGAATAATAATATGAAGTGAAAACAGTTTTTAAAAAAAAAAAAAAAAAAAAAAAAAAAAAAAGCAAAAATAAGTGCAGAAATATTCACTTCTTTTAAAGTGAGCTAATTCAGTAGAGGTCTGGTAGTCTCTTGCCAGAGAGCACAGAGGGAGTGAATACTGTTTAAGAGACACAGTTCATAAAAAAATATTTGTTTTGTTGTTGCAGACGGGATGGAGGTGGATGCTGCAGCAATGGAGGCCGGCCAGTTTGAGGATGCAGATGTTGAGCACTAGTAAGGACAATTCTTGTTTTATTTATTTAGAATAAATGTGTATTTTTAAATGTTTTTCATATTTGACAAACTTTTCTTATTTAATTGGATATTTATAAATATGTGCATAGGATCCTGTCTTAATGGTAAATGTTTTCCAGAGTTGATTCCTTTTGAAGGTTTAAACAACAAACTACATTTTAACTGCAGTGATGGAGTCACATTTCTGTGGATTCTAACAAACATTAGGGTTTAAACCGTTTCAGCTTCTTCTAAAGCTGAAAGGATTAATCAAATAATTTGTGATTAATTCATTATTGAAATAATCATCAAGTAATTTAGTAACCGATTAATCGTGAACCGGAGAATACAGGCTCAAAAAAGGCCGTTTGCTAGAAGAACAACACAGTCAGATCTGATATTAAGCTAAAACTGTACAAATAAATACATTTTGCATTTGGGATGAAAACCTTCTTTGAAAATGTTTTCTACCCAGAACTCCTCAAGTGGCATCGCTTTAGCTTTACTTGGTTCAAATTCTGTAAAATAAAAAACTCAAATGAAGCATCTTTTGCATCCAATTATTAATCAATTAATCCAAAAAATAGCCGATCAGCTCTACACTGTAGTGATGTGTCAAACAGAAAGAACTGAGCTGTTCACAGTACTTTTTTAGTTGTAGATGTTTAGTATTCATTAAGGAAATACTATGTTATTGCACGTTTACTTTCCTATTTAAAAAAGGAATTACATTCGTTTTTATCTGCATATTTAAGTGTTTCTAATATTCTTTAGAAAAGGCTGAAGTGGTAAAAAATCTGCAAAATGTGCCAATTTTTTAAATCAAATTAATCATCAAACTACCAGATTAATCGTCAGAACAATCGATTAATCATCAGACTAACTGATTGTCAGAATAATCAGTTACTTGTCAGAATAACCAATTAATCGTCAGACTAATTTCAGGCCTTGTTTCTATTTCATCTTGCTTCCTGTACTGAAATGACTTCAAACTGATGGAATCTAAAGGCTCCCTCATTGATAATTTATAAATTTAGCAATTTTTGGTTTCTAAACAAGAAAACCAAATGGCAGCGACAAAATATAAATAGAACAAACGCTGCTGCAGGCCTTGTCATGCATATGTTTGACTCTCCCTGCAGGACGAAGTCGTGTCCAAACGAAGCACCAGTGGGATCAGAGAAGAAGACGGCAGCACTTATTTCCGTTGGTTCTGCTCTGGCCCAAACCCTCTTCCTGTTTCAGGAGCTTTCTGTTCTTTGTGGTCCGTCTTGCATCATCTCATGTCTCGTGTTGAAGCTCAGTTTGCAGCATGTTGATGCATTTTTTTGGTTAGGTCATCAAGCTGCTGGGATGCAGGGAGCTACTGATGGACTGTTGGAGAAAATACTCAAATTCTGTTGACTCTATGAAAACATTTTGTTTTGTATCTAAAAGTTAATTTACTAGATTTGTTTTCCTCCCTAGACGTCTTTGTAAGAAATGATCAATAAAATAATTTTGTATCTTTTGTTCTGAGTTTGATTTGTAGTCTGAGGTTTTGCTTAATCAGACTAGTTTAAGGGTGAAATTAAAAATATTCCCACAACATGATGCTGCCACTTCCATACATCACTGGATGGTACAACCATCCCAGTTTTTTCTCCAAATGTAGGGATGGTCATTAAGAACTTGTTTGAAAAATAAGACAAAACTAACTTGCAAGTAACTTTTCAGCAATATTTAAAAAAATGTTTTAAGTCAATAATTTTTGAATATTGATCTTTAAAAAAGTACTAGTCCCACTGACAGATTATTTCCTTTATAGCAATTCATTTTTCTTGTTTTTAAGTGAAAAAATCTGCCAGTGGAGCTACTTATTTAATCAATAATTACTCAGTAATTACTGACTTAAAACAAGCATCTTGCTGTTAAATTAGTTTTCTTATTTCAAGCATGCTCAAAACTAGAAAGTAGTCAAAATACTTTGAAAGATTGTGTTTTTGCAGTGAGTTGACTTTTGGAAACACGTAATTGCAATGGATTTTATTTACATGTAGGTAAAATAGTGCTGGAAAATATAAGTGCTTCATGTTGGTGGATATCGATAATTATCGATTTGGGGTATTTTTTGTATTTTAAATATCTTAAAAACTGCCAAACTGGTGACTCCACGGTGTTCTTTTTTTGGTTTTTAAGCAGTTAGCTGTTGCTAGGCAACCAAAGAGCGAGTGAGTTGCTAGGCAACCAAAGAGCGAGTGACGCCCACCAACCTAGCTTAGCTAGCCGTGAGAGCAGCAGCTTTCCCTCCTGTATCTGAATCTGTCCAATATGTATATTAAAAAAACAAAAACTGCAGTTTTAACAATTTTATTTATACTATCTTTTTTACTGGAATCCAAAGGCACCAGTTACATTTGTGCAAAAAGTAAAGCATGTTGTGCAGAAGATTCAGTTACAGTACAGCTTTAATATCACATTAAACATGAATAACACTGGTTACATTTCCTCTGTTAAACAATTTGCTTAAAATATTACACAGAAGTAAGATGTTTTATTATACCATCTACACATTCTTTTATCCAAATGCAAATATAAAACTGTTGCAATAGATTTTAATATTTTAGCTACGTTTATGTGGTTTAATGAGCTACAGACGGTAAAATGTGGTTGGATTTTCTTTTAAAATCCAAAGAACTGGTCAAACTTGATCAACACTTTCAGATTGCGTTATCAATCTGAAAGTGTTGATAAGTTTGCCAAAAATCAATCACCTAAACTGAATTTTAAAGTTAACAAATGACTTACTTATAGAATTATGTATTTCAGTTGTGCTTTAGATGTCATATCTAGTCTAATTTACATTAAGAAAAAGTCTCTGAAATTGAAATATTTAGAAAAAGCAGCTCAACAGAAACTTAGATATTGTTAACTGTTAGTATTTACGCCTGATGTGCTCTGGGATAAACATGCAGCTCATGCCTGCTTCTTGGTTCGCAGCGGGAGGTGAAGAGGCAACGATTTTCGTGAAAATGCAGTTGTGAGTTTATCAAAGAGAAGCACTGAGCTCATCATACCTGAGACAAGAAGAAGAAAGAAGACAAAAATAAAGTAAAAAGGATAAAAAAGAGCTGGCTACAAAGTCAAATATGTCTTACATGTGTACATGTAGTATGTATTTAGTTATTTTGATTCTGTGTGCAACATACAAATGAGTCTTGAGAACCTAGTATTTAATCAGCTTATAAGATTTATGTCAACACTTTGGTTGTAAGCAGGCAGGGACACAAAGCTGATTTAACGTTGCAAAGATTCAGCTGAATAATTTTATATGTTAATCTGAAATAATACATTTCTGATAAAGAAATAACTTGGTTAAAAAGTTTACATTTGGCTTAAATTGTTATTTGCTTTTGAAAAGCAACATTGAACAGTTAATCATAATCACACAGTTTGCTGTATTTCTAAGCCTTATTTTTCTTTTTTTCAAATATTAACAGTGTTAAACCCAATCTGACTGGTTATAAAGCAAAAAATAGATGAAGAAATAGAATAATTTGGATTCTTCTACATAGAAAAAAAGGACACAAATGCACAAAAGCATAACACATATAATTAAAGACAAATCTATAAAATGTGACCATAGTTGGTGAAGTTTCAGACTGTTTTGCCAATTGGTCTTACCCAGAAGTGGACCCAACCAGTACACAAAGCAGTACTCCAGGAATGAGTTCCCACTGCAGGGGAACTGCGTGGAAAAGGCCAGCGCCGGGTTAAACACGGCTCCGGTCACACCGCCGCCTAAAATACAAACACACACTTATCAAGGAGAATTTATTAAGTTATGCACCAATTTATTCAGAATGCATAACCAGTACGGTAATATAGGGAGGACCAAAACTGGCATAATAAAAAATAAAAGCATAAATAAATATTTTTTTCCCTTGTCCTTACATATACGTATGGAGGACCAAAACTGACATAATAAAAAAAAAATTTCTATGTTTTATTATGTCAGTTTTGGTCCTCCATAATACCGGGCCTGTATTGCTCATACTAATACTCATACTGATACTTTTTATTACTTAAACATTTAGTTGGGAACTAAAATAGCTAACTAAAAGCTATTTAGTTAGCTTTCTAACTAAATATTTAATTGGAAAGCTAAATATTTAGTTCCCAACTAAATATTTAGGTTTCAAACTAAACATTAAATTTCCATACTAAAACATTTAATTTTCAAACAAAATATCTATTTTCCAAACTAAATATTTAGCTCAGACTTAGACATTTAGTTAGGAATGAAATATTTAATTGGAACGCTAAATGTTTAGTTGGTAAA
Source organism: Alfaro cultratus (assembly GCA_903066825.1). Lineage (NCBI taxonomy): Eukaryota > Metazoa > Chordata > Actinopteri > Cyprinodontiformes > Poeciliidae > Alfaro > Alfaro cultratus. The sequence continues at coordinate 4,760 of CAEFZX010031257.1, read as the reverse complement.
ATAATTTTTCTATTTTGAATTAAATATTTAGTTAGGAACTCTAAATGTGCGAATAATATCATGAAAATATGACTTTGAAAAATAAATACCCTAAAATTTTAAATAAATAAAAATACTGCTGTTAATTTTTCACAAACGGCACCCCATATTTGACAGCGGATTAAAAACCAAACCAACCCACCTGCATAAACCGCTGTTGTTATGGCAGCAGCTACTGCGTGCACGCGGTATTTCTCCTCCACAGATTGCGTGTGCGTGACGACAGTCTGAACAGCGAAGGCGCACACCAGCTCCACCGCAGCAGCCTGCGGGAGAGATGCGTGGATCGCGCTGACACACCGGAACCCCAGCAGCTTTTGGCGGCTGTGGAGTCCCGACATCCCCATACCCCAAATCACCGGTACGGCCGCGCGCGCCGCCACAGCCGCGGCAAACTGGCACGCGATCCGCCGCACTGCGCACCCACCCGATAACCTCGCGCGATACGCGCGCTCGAGCGCACCGCAGGGGTTACCCACGGCCCCTCGGAAGGTGAGCCCGTGAGCCACTGACGTCACATACGTCAAGGTGAGCGCGAGCTGAGGCGGGATGCCGCCGAACTCAGAGAGCAGCTTTAGCTCGTGGGTGCAGCAGCAGAGCTGGAAGGTCGACACGAGCTCCACCGCGTACGGTGAGAGCCCGGTGTTCACGAGGCCCCGCACCAGCAGCCTGCGGGTCACGTCGCTCAGCAGCACCACCACCGCGAGCACCGACAGAGACACGGCCACGTCGGCAGCCATGGATCCGGACTCTGGGCGCGGGTTTTCAGCCGCTCGGCCCCCCGCTGGAGGTCACCGAGTTAGCGCTTCTCAATCCCGGAGGATGCGGGGTCCATCCGGGACAAAGTATTCTTCAGTCCCGGTGCTGCTCACATGGTGCGGAAGTGACTGAGCCCGTTTCCCTCCTCCTCCTCCTGCCTCTCCTCCTGCCTCACCGCTGCTCATTTTCCCAGGCAAACCTCCTTCAGCGTAAACAAACATCCCTTCACTTTTCAGGTGTTTAAAATACAAATTAATCCTCTAAGTATTAACAAGCTTCATCACTGTGAGCCTGCTGGTCGACTTTCTGCTTTAGAAATCAGAGTTTATGTAGTAATTAGTTACATTTACTCAATTACAATTACTTGAGTTACTTAAGAAATTACTTTTAGGATTTCATAACTTTTTACTTTTACTTGAGTAATTTTGTTATGATTATGATAGGATTATGAAAGGTTATGATAATTTTGCTACTCTTGTGTAAAGTTTCTGGATACTCAATGTGAGTAACTTAACTGAATGAAAAACAAACATGTTTTAACAAAAGATTCACCAGACAGACGCATACCTGCAGTTCTGTTAAAGTTTCATAAGTTTTTTATTAAAAAAGACTGGTTTGGGAAATGTTTTGCTTGATTTTGTTATTTTTTGTTACTTATATGAATTAGTGTAATATTCATCCTTAAAATACCAAAATTTTCACTTTATATTTTGATCTGTCTGATTATGTAAGCTGTGAATATTAAATGATTGATCATTTGATCTGTTACTCAGTACTTTAGTAGATTTTTTTTACCAAAGACTATTTTACTCTTGAGTAATTTATTGGACAGCTACCTTTTACTTTTACTTGAGTAAAAATATGTTGAAGTTCTACTCTTACCTCAGTACAATTTCTGGGTACTCTGCCCACCTTTGCACAAATTTGGAACTGTTAACGGAGCTATAATTACACAAAACTGGTATGTTCTATGGAGGATGGATCCTGCCAAAATTTGCAAATATATAGAAATATAGAAAATAAAAAATGGCTTGATAGTTTGATGGTGCATTAAGGCCGTTGTAGATAGAAAAAAAGAGGAGTAAATGTCCACCAGAAAACTGACATTTTTAGATTAATCTAGGGGGGGAAAAAAGGAAAATTGTGAGTTTGAAAAGTTGAACATTGGCTTAAAAAGATCAGAAAAGTTTAGCTTAATATCAGAAAGTTTTAAGAAACAAAACTTGAAAAGCTTCAAAAGTTTACAATTTTGACTTTTGAAACTCAGAAATCTTCATGTTTTATCTCGAAAATGTCTGTTTTTTTTTTTTTTTTTAGCAAACTTTCAAACTCAGAAATTTCCAAGTGTTTTTCAGAAAATTTCAGATTTTTTGTCAGAAATTTTGTCTTCTTTTTTATGTGCAATAACCCTAACACGCCATTATATGATAGAGTAATTAATATTTATTTATTTTTGAACAGACAATAAAATGTAAAAACAGAAAAAAAATAAAATAAAACAAATGTCAATTGACATGCATCATTAGACAATGTGTTTGAATTGTTTTTAATGATAAGTATCTATAATTTACTGCCTCTCTCATTCACATCAACATCAAAATCCCAAATATTGCATACAAAAAATTAAAACTTTCAGAACTCATCTTATTATACATTATGGTGAAAATTAATATGTATTTGTCGTTTCCTACAATATTAATTTAAAATGATCACTACTATTTAATTTTCCATTTAATTACTTTTCTTTTTTACTTCTTTATTTTTTCAGTTTTTTCATTTTCTGTATTTGTAAGTTCATTTTTATTCACTATCATTTCATTGTTTTTTCTCATTTCATGACATCCAATATTTATTTATTTATTTATTTATTTATCCTATTGTATCTTGATTTATGTTCTCTTTACATTCCCCTTCTGTGTTCCCCTTTGTCCAATTATTTACATACTTCATTTTTTAATCTTTTTTTTTCTTTGACAGCCTCTATTTTAAATAACTAGTTGTGCCTTCAGTTATATTGTTACTTAATAGGGAAATAATACTTTGTTTAGCAGTTTAATTACCTTGATATGCACTCCACCTCTCTTACCGTCAGGTGTCACTACCTCCCCAATCTTTAATCTGCATCATTCGCATCAGCCATGGACTATTATTTTGTCTATGGTCAAAGTTCTAACTGATTTTAATATTACTTTATTTAGATCAAATTTTATTGGTGTGAAAAAAAATATTCGGGTTGTAATTAATGCAATTAATATTATAATCAATGTATGTTTTATTAATTGTGTAATTGTTAAGTTATATTTTCACTGAAGATGAGCGAGAAAATACATGAAGTTTTATAATTTTTCCTCATTTTCATTTTGTAAAGGTACGTTGGAGTAGTGTAGAAGTTTCCTTCATGATCTGCAGAAAAAGAAGAATTTTACCGTCTTTGAACCAGTTGAATTTTTTTTTTTTACACAATTCAATTCAAAAGTTACACCTGAACGCAACGCCATCCATTCTAATCTGTGCTAGAGCTAAGGTTTCGGACATTTCGTCATCGACTTTGAACGTAACACCGCTGAATCTTTACCGGCAAACTTGGACCCGCCCCGACTTTAGAACGAACATCCGTATTAGCCAATCAGAAGCTCGAGTGTCTTCTGCTTGACCAATAACGTTCTTGGAATCACGTCACTGTAGGCGGATCTTTCTTTGCAGCAGGCTTCGCTAACAATAGCCTGGGCTCGGCAAGTTTTATCGTTAAAAAGGAGCAACCAGGAGGGCGACAGAGCGGAGCAGGTCTGAATCGACAAATACGGAGAGAGAGACGGGGGGGAACAGAGTTTGTTGGATACATGAGACGGTGTGACACGGCGACGGAAAATCACAAAAAAATCATTCAGGGATTTATATTTGCTGACGGACCAAGTGGTGAGTGATCTTTTTCTACTTTCTACCTGACCGTTAGATTAGCCGTTGGTGCGGATTCCCTGCCACGGGCGCGTGGTGCGCTGAGATTTAAGGGGCTAATTTCCCTGATAATAAGAGGAGGTTACTGCTTACTACACTTCACTGGGAGCACAACATCATCTTTTTGTTCATTATCTGCATCCCTGGCACCCTGCTGGTTCATGAACATCCACTTAGTGTGGACTTTCAGTCTGTCACGGTGGGGTTATACCAGCCGGAGGCGTGGGTGGTGTGATTATTTTTCTTTATATTACCGGGTTACCTCCCAGATCTCCACTGGGCTGAGTTTTACTGGAGAACTGGAGGCATGGCAGGCCGAGTTCAAATGAATGAATGAATGAATGAATGAATGAACTTTTCACTTTTTCGTTGTTATCTCCTGGTTTTTTCAGAGAGTATTAATTAGTCCATGTGGTTTAAAAATGGGATCTTTTAAAAGAAAGAATTTAATTACGCAGGCATGTGTGTTTTACATACACTTCTTTCCAGAAAATACTCCAAAATAGACAATTAATCACTTTAAATATATCATAAATTATAGTGAGTTAACAAAAACAAAAAAGCAGACAGCCACCTTGCAAGTTGGCTTGCAAGGAATAAGCGATGGAATATTCTTTATTTTGCTATATTAAAACCACAAATTTCAGTATATTTTATGTGACGTTTATGTGATAATATGGTTACTAATTGGGATTATAGTAATATACAGTCTTTAAACTTTTTTTTTTTAATTTGTAATTTTTGGCTTTGACAGCAGGAAGTGTTTTGGGGCATATTTTTATATCAACAACTGACATTTTCATCCATTCTTCTTCCTTGCAAACTTAGCCAGAATGGATGAGATTCTCTGTGCAAAGCATTTTTTGAGTCTTGCCACAGATTTTCAGTCGAATGTTGGTTTAGACCAGGGGTCTCAAACTCCAGTCCTCGAGGGCCGCAGTCCTGAAGTTTTTAGATGTGCCACAGGTACAAAACGCTGGAATGAAATTGCTTAATTACCTCCTCCT
>CAEFZX010031256.1:0-14533 GCA_903066825.1 Alfaro cultratus | reverse complement strand
AGCACAGAGACACAGAAACTCGAAATAAATACACAGAAAACTCGAAAATAAACACAGAAAAACACAGATCCTGACAGCAAATTTAATGAGTCTCGGGTTGCGCTTTTTGGGCTCGGAAATAAGCAGACATAAACCCCAGAATTTGTCTGACATCCAGTTAGTTTTAGTCAGACTCTCCTTGTCCAGCATTTCCCGGATGATCCGTCCCGCTCTGTCTTTGTTAATATATTACCTGTGAATGACGTCGAGCTTCGCGTAGCTCGATGTTGCAGCTACAACAAATTGCAAACTTCGAGACTATTACGAACAGCGCAATGAACGTGAAAACAGCCACGAATGAACATGTCCGTAAAGTTGCGCAACTAACAGCCAGTATAATTAATAATATTAAGATAAATGTCACAAATCTGTGCAGGAGCCATCTGAGTTGTGGAGCCGCAGGAGGAGCGCTGTACAGCAAACGCAGGGTTGTAACGCAGAACCTGGAGCCTGGAGGAACCTGGAGAACCAGGGACAGGTGGGAGGTCTAAAATCCTACTTAGAGTTCAGTGGAGAATAGCGGAACACACAAAAACACGCACAAATTACTAAAAAATTGTTGTACTGTTGTAACCATTAAACAATCTCTCCTTCTTATAAGTGGAGATACGTTGTTGATGTTACTATTATAAAATAACTTGCAATTAAGTATAGGCAAAGATCAATGTAATTTTCACAGGTGGCTGAGCATTGTCAGCAGCTGCTGAAAATAACTAAAATTGTTACTTTTAATGTAACTTAGTTACTTTCAAAATCAAGTAATCAGTAACCTAACTAAGTTACTTTTTCAAGAAGTAATCAAAAATCTGATTAAAGTTACTTTTTCAAAGTAACTACACCATCACTGGTCATAGGTATTTCTGTCAAAAACAATATATAATACATCTTCCATGTTATTGGTTTACCCAGTGGAACATGCCCAACAGAACCTGCAATGGGAGACTCAACGGGGCACTTTGTTCAAACGCCCACCTCCACTGACTCCTTTTGATTCAGAGGAGTAGGAGCTTTACATCATTGGATAACTGACAAATTTGAACAAATACTTGTTTTCCTTCCATTTGATGATTGCATCCATTATCTCCAGTACTAGGAAAATGGACTGAATTTCTTTGGTGCTTTTCCAGTCGTATTAGTCAGTCAAATAGTTTTTACTCTAAAGGGATATTCACTTAGCCACATTCACAATTTAATACATTCTTACATTGATAGAAATATTAGTAGGCAACTGAGGTCAAGAGCCTTGCCTGATCTCAAATTGACATGGGGCAAAGAAGGCAGCAAGAACAAAACCAACTATGTTTCAATTGTTAGACAACCACTCTCTCTGCTTTGCCAAAATCCCACCAACAGTTTGGAGTCCAATTTTGCTTAGAAAACCTTTTTTGAGAAGAGATTCCACAACTTAAAGCAAATGTTAAAATTTGTTAACTTCTGCACAAGTTTAGTCACAGAGCAGATGTTGTATTGATCTGTATCAACCAAAACTTTATCTTTACATAATGAATTTGCAGGATTAGCCATGTTATCAAGAGGTGATGGATTTCTCAGAAGCCGACAGTGACATGGATTAATTTGTTTTATGCATTACCAAACAAAAGAAAACACCATTCTGAGCATTTTGACATAAAAAGTGATGACATAATTAAATGGACATATTTTAGTTAACGGTTGGAAGACCAATTTGTGACTATGGCTGAAATATATCATTTTTACATTTGAATTTTTTTTATTTTTTTTTTACTGTAGTTACAGTTGAAGACAACCCTATTTTTTTCCTGTTTTAAGCAAAATAACCAATACAGTATGTTTATAAATAAAAAATATAAATATTTTAAGTGACTTTCACTTCAACTATGCCATCTTCCCTCCTTGACTTTTTCCACTTCTCTAGAGCAAATATATATTTTTTCCTTTATTTCTATTTTAGTTGTCATTACTTGCATATAAAAGACTTCTGAGAACAATCTTATTTATGGCCTCTCTATAGGTCTTTAGTGTTGAAACTGTCACTGAAACTTTTGCAGCAGGATTTAAAAGGATAAAAGGAGCACCATTAATAATGAGCAGTACATTAATGCTGAGTTGTCTGAGTGGTTCTGTCAGATGTCTGTTCACAGAGACCAGATGGCAAAACGAGCGAAAGGGGAGAAAGAGACAGATGACAGGGAAAGCAAAAATGAGTAAGGTATGGGACGAGATGACAAACTGGGTGGTTTGGGGTTTCCCTGGCATTCCTTTTTCAGCTCAGAAAAACAAACCACACACACAAGCACTCATGCACACATTTTTATCCCGCTCATAATACCAAAGTTAAACAGTTAAAGTTAGAATCTGTCCAGAATGTGTCCAGCTGTTGGCTCTGATTCTACTTTCATATAATAAAGTCTAAAGAAACTGGTAGCAGAAAGTAAGAAAGGGTTTTATGCCAAATTTCTTCATCTGTGTTATAGCTGTTGTTCACAGCCAATAAAAAGAGCCAGCAGCATCTCTCCATCTCTGCCAAACCTGACCTTTTTTCTTTTCCTGTGGTGGGTTGGGTGTGCAGCCAGGGATACACAGAGGGCCCTTCACTTGGCTGTATTGTCTCATCAGGATCCTTTTATTAGGAACCCAGCAGGCTTATTATTTTTATTATTAACTGCCTGTTTTTTTATATCTTGAGGATGCCAGGATTCAGTGCACACAGCTGTTTCTCCTCAACTTCTATGTTTTCTCAGCTTAAGAGGCATTTTTTTTCAGAATGGGGTTCAAATATTTTTTTTGAGCACCCCACTGCCCTATGCCTATCTTTTCAGCAGTCTCAGTTGCTCTTTTTTCCTATTTCTTAGCCAGGAGTAGGCCAATCTGAAGAGGCATGTCTCTGGCTTTGGGCCAAAGTGACAAGCTGGTAAAATTATGTTGAGGACAGAGAGCCAGATATTCATTATGATATAAAATGAATCCAAGTCAGCCTGGTTTGCCTCAAGCACAGTACATCAGATCCCCTGAACGTTCATAATTAGAGTGAGAAAGCCAAACCAGGTTTTCCCTGTATTTTATTACTAAAGTTGTTGGTTTCAGTTCTAGAATTTGTGGTAGTTCTAAATCAAATTGTTAAAAACGTCTTTAAAAAGATGACCACATCATTTCTTTTTTTTTTCAAACTGGTGAAGTTAGGCAAATTAATTTAAACACCTGATCTCTGTTTAAATGTTGAAATTCTACTGGGAAGATTTATCTGGCACCGTTTTATCAATCGTTCAACACTCCCCCACTTCTTCTAGGACAGCTAGGGTCATAAAGTGAATATGGAGACATCAAGCTGTTCGCTAACAACCTGGAAGTCTGATCAATAGCTCATCTCAGGTTTCCTTGCTACTTCACAGAGAGAAAGTGATGCAGCAGCTGTTTAGAGCTTCACTCTTGAGATGAAGCGCCAAGCTCACAGAGTTAAGAGACATTCCTCAGTGAGGTTTGGACATATGGACTCTGTTCTGTAAAATATGGCACTTGGGCTAAAGGAACTATTTTTTAGAATATAAAACACGAACCAACATATATTTAATAGTATTTGAATCATCATAATACAACAAAAATAATAAATAGAATCAACTAATAATCTTTGCCTTTGAGACATTACTACTAATTGGTTGGTTTGACTTGCAATCCCTGTCATTCACCACAAGTTACAGCAAAGTTGGAAATTTAATTTAAACACAGAGGAATCAGATAAATGGGATTATTTGAGCAACTTGAGCATGCAGTTGCATTTGAAGGTGCTGGCTACTGCTGTATTTATACAGTCATAATATAAACAAAGATGGATAGTGAAATCTGGAATTTACTGCAGGATTTTCTCAGAATTACAACTTCTTTAAAAAAGTGCAAAAGGCTTTTTAATGCATGTTTTTTAGGTTGGAGATGCCACACCAGGCGTCAATAATTGAGGTAATCAGATACAAACAGACAGAATTTGAATCTCTGTGAACACTATCGTAATTTTGAGGTACTATTAGTATATGCAGCACATATATAATTCAACGGTTACAAAAAAAGCAGGACATATGATAAACTGGACTCCTGTTAACTTTTCATGACACTTTGCAAAACTGAGATTATCTACTCTATTTGCAAGTCCTTTCCACATGCAGGAGTACCAAAAGGGAGAGCAAACTCAATGTAGAAAGATGCCAGGGCAGGATTTGAACCCATTAAATTAAATTTAATTTAATTTAATGGGTTTAAATTAAAACCCACATTAAATTACATTAAATTAAATTTAATTTAATGTCCAAAGAATTGGTTTGTTACTGGCTACAATCCCCAGCAAATCCTAAACTTTCATTGTCGGATGACTTCTTTTGGAGGTGAAGCTGCATGCTAAAGATGCAGCCATCTGACCAACCTGACCAAGTGAGAATGCACAGAAGCTAGAAAACTGTCAGACCATCTCTAAAACTGCAGCTCTTGTTGGGTGCTCCTGATCTGAAATATCTATCAAAAATGTTTGCTTACAACAATTCATTGTCTGCCAGAGCTTACTGAGGCACATAATCAGTAAAGAGAGCCCAAGAGGGAAGGGTTAGATCCAGTAGATTTGATATTGGAGATGTTGACTATGCCTCCAGAAATCCAAGATCCTAATACAATCAATCATTATACATTGAACAAAAACTTAGCTCCATAGAGGCACTGCCTGGCAAAAATCTTAATATGAGTTTGTGCCAGATACCACAGCACACCCCAGGGACTAGTAGAGTTCATACCTTAGTGTTTCAGTGTTATTGGGGTGAAAGGAAGACCAATATTCTGTTAGCTTGTTGGATGTTACTTGTTACCTAAGCATAAATATAAAATGCATAATCAGACTTTTTTTAGTCTGAACTCTGAGGATTTAGCAAATAATGAGGCATTTTCTAAATTCATTTGTTTTAGACGGAATGTAGAAATTCCATCTCCATCCAAAACAATATGAAAATGGCCACATAATTCAGGATAAGAGCAAAGTGTTCATGAACTCTTAAAACATCTGAATTCAATGATAAGAAAAAAAACCTAACAATAATCTGTAACAAGTTCAAGTCATAAACTAGTAAGAGTTCAGATGCAGAAATATTGTTCACACACAGAGATCTGCACACAGCCCTGCAGCCATTAGTTATTTTATAATTCCCAACAGCCCCATTATCACAGCCCTGCAGCCTGAAGTAAAGCTTTATCACTTGGCACAGCTAGTCAGATTTAATATCAGCTCTTCCACTGTGCTCATGTTTCTTCAGGAACTGTTAAGGCCTGTTGAAATCTCTGTAATTCCACCACCCTTCTTTTCAAGGTACACCAAGTCAAGAAAATATAAGACCCCTATCTCAGTAAAGGTGATTAAAAGAATCTTAAAATATATATAATTTTTGGGGTGAAGGGCTGCAATAAATGCACTAATTAAGTTGCAAAATTAGCAGAAGTTCAAATGTTTTAAAAAAGTTTCCTTGAGGCCAAGATGCTGTCAGTTTGAATCTGTATTTAGGTACTTGTTTTCTCCATCACTGCATCTTAATGGTGCAAAGTGGATGAGGGGGGTGGTTGGAATGGATGGTATGTCACAGTATTGGTGAAAAAAACACTTAGTGTCCATTACTTGTTTCTTTGTTTTTTGCCTAACAGCTGCCTCTATTCCCTGGTGGTTTATCAATAAGATGATTACCTTAATAGAAAGACCGTTGCCTTTTACCAACCTTCTTACTTGTGAGATAATTAAATCAGCCAATACTAAGCCTGTTTTCGATCAGATTTGTGAATTATTAATAAGTCTTTGGAATCTTAAGAGGGACCCCCGAGGTCATTAATAATGTATGCAAGCAATCTGCACTAATATGGATCAGTGATGCTGCACATCTTTTCATGGGATCAATCTTTCACTCTGTTAACATGGGAATGAAACATTTTTTATCCATCAGTTGAACGTGGCAAATTCATTTCATGCTGGGGTTTTTTCCGGCACCTATGAGTATAAATAGTCATCTGACTTTGATTGCTTAAAATTTCCCTTAGTTTTACGCAGGCTTCTTAAAACCAAGTCTTGTCCTTCAGTTTGAGTAATAACAGGGTAATGCAGTAAGTCAAACAGTCTTGTTTCAATTATGGGCGGTTGTATGTGGTGTTCCAGTGCCTGTCGAGCGCTCACAGACATGACCATAAACACATTGGCCCCACCGCTCAGTGGAAACACAGCACAGCCAACTGGATATAGATAAATCCAATAAGAATTTAATGAGAAGAACAAATAAAACTTAATTTAAATTTAATGAGAGAGAAGGCTATCCCTTTTAAAATTTGTTTTATGTAAAGGTGTAAATATAACTTTACTTTTCATATCAACAGCTTTTACTCAAGACAACAATTAAAAAAAAATACAAACAGCAACAAAACAGTAACTTTGTGAAACTTGATCAGAGTAGCAGTCGCTGGCCAGTTTTCTTTCAAAATTTGTGGTGTCTCCCTGACAAGTGTGGTTATGCCTTTCATGTGTTTTTCAAAATGACACAGAGGGCTTGAGCTTTGAACTGGCATAATGACAAACTGCCCTCGACCAATGTTTGGTTTGAAACCATACAACATTTGCTGCATCCTCATATTTAAGTACTTACACAATTGAGGTTACTAAGGCAAAGTTGGACTTACATCCAAAGTCAGTAAAAGAATTGTTTATAAAGCCAAATGAATGAGGGTTAGATTGTTTAATTTAGGCAATTCATCAAACAGTCCGAGACCAGCATCAGTGACATCATATTAAACCTATTAAAACTCTCTTCTGAAAACTTTAAAAAGGGATTTTCTTTATGACTCCTGGCAATTCAACACATTGCATAAACAAAGACCAAAACAACAATAAATTATGTAAAAAGCTATCTTGCAAAACTGGCCTGTTTCTATTAGGCTTCTAATAGAGAAAAGAGGGTTGTGTTGTCATGAACAACTCTGATGTAAAATTGAATGGTTCTTAGATAAATGAGAATACAGTGGGATTAACTAGAAAATAACAAATTTGAATAAGATTACATTTCACAAAATTTATTCTGAACTTTCTTGTATGCAAGCAGTTGATTTTTTATGACCCTTCATGCAAATAAAAATTTGCAGCGCTTCCATGTTGTTGTGTATGTGTTGCTATGTACATGTAGAGTTATCTGAATTCATATCATACTCATATTCATCAGCATCTGTTTTCTTCTCAATCAACAGTGAGAGTATGTTGTGAGCCTACTCATAGAGTGCAAAAGTTTAAACTCTACTTTTTACCCGCTGCCTTTCGATTGTTATGGGTGGAGTTTTCACACACTTTGCAGTGACAAGACAATGTGCACCAAGGTGAGGCTTGGGTGAAAATCCACTGCCTGAAGCAGAGTGGAAAGGAAATGAACACATTGCTTCTTTACCTTTACCTCAACCTGTCCCCACCTCTCCTTTCATTTACTCCATCTCACTCATTCACCCCAGGCATTGAACTGATAATCTGAAAGGTCACCGATGGCCTCCTTCTCCAACCACTCCCTTCTATGTCTCATCCACAATGAAAAAAAAAAGACAAAACAAGCCCGAGGGAGTATCAGTCTTCATCACCCAGGGCTGGTTACACTGGGAAGCATCTCCTCTTCTCAGAGCATTTTTCTACCACATGATATCCACGTTGTGTGAACTCCCTTTCTTCATTTATAAAGGTGAAAAGTTGACAATGATTAGTCAGTGGATATAAAATGTGAGCACATAAGTTATTTGTAATGTAATTAACAAGTCTGCTATCTATAGATTGGCTGACAAAACAGTCTACTGAAGCTAGAGAAATGTTGGTACTAACAAAAACCTCAATTCACAAGAAAATACACTTTGAATACAATATTCCATAAATATAATGTTGAACTTTCACAAAGTTTCTGGCACCTTTGTTTTACATTTTCCCACTATACTTTTTTGGGACAAAATCGCTATAAGCATATCATATTCTTTAGAATATTTTGGGAAAAGTCTAACAGATTTCCATATATATACGTATATGCACTTGAAATGGCAGCTTGTTTCTGAGCTCATCTATAGGTAAATGTGTATTTTCTAGTCTACTTCACTCTATGCTTTACTGTGAAGCCTGCCCACCAGGGTATTAGGAATCTCCATAGAAGTTTATGTGTATATAGGCTGGATCATTTTCCTCCGTGCTAACTGCAGCAATAGTAAACCTCCCATTTCCAGAGAGATGTCAAACACATAGCAGACAATGAAAACAGAGGATAAGGGAAAAAACGAAGAAAAAGAGACTGGAGATGTAAATTAGCTTTTGATATAATCTGGTACGGCTCATCATGTGGTGACATTTATGTGTGAGCTGTACACTCTCCCTTTTAAATGGTGTAAAAGTGGGATGCATATATTGATACATGGTCTGTGAGAACTGCATAATGCAGAGCTTTTCCAAATATTCAAAAAGTCTGTTGCAGCCTGGCTTACCTTGTAAGCAAATTATGTGTTTTACAGTGTTAACTCCCTTAGATAGCATTACTTACCTAAGAGAGTTTATCTTTCTACATCACTGCAAAGCAAGTCTGGTATGCAATAGCTTGACACAGATGCTATTGACAAGAAGAGTACAGGAGCTACACTGAAAAGCTGGTAAGGAAACTTTTTTTTTTTCTTCCTTACTCTTTTTTGTTATTTGTTCTGAGAAGACCAATGCACTATTACCCCTTATGATGTTGTAATAAAAATATCTTTGAGTGGAATGCTGACAGAGAAAATGGAATGAACAGGAGCATGTGAGAGCCTGCGAGGTTCAACCACTGTAATTTTACAGAAATGAAAAAAATATGTGGAGTGCTTAGAGCTCACCTGTGTATAGTAAGCAAACTTTAACAGGTTTCCATCATATTGCCATGTTTCCTCAGCATAAATTTTTTTTTACCTAATTTATGTCTCTACTTTGTTCCTTTTTGTTGCTCAATAAACAAATGCCCTCTCATGGGGGATTAAATATCCACCTATTTCCCTTATGAGCATAAACACAAAGTCAAATTGAAAACTATCACTAAGGTTAACCATCAAATAGCAGGTGGTTGGATAATGTCTACAACATTTACTGCTCCACTGATTGAAGCGTGACTGTTGCTGGCTGACTTAAATATTATTTATCATATTTAAATATATATCATAAATTTAACCAGGTGCGTAGACACTGAATACTGATTAAGAAAGGCCTGTAAATTTCATTGAATCATTGTACTTTTGCCATTGTTATATATTGTTCTTCAGTCATGTTATGATCTCATAAAATAATTTTAATTATTTAAGACTTTACAATCTAAAAGTAGATGGAAATATTTTAAATGTTAGTTTTACATTTCAAATTTTTTAAAAGTGGGAAGTGGGAAAGTGTGTTTACAGTTTCTTCATTCTAAATATGCCAGAACATGTATCCTTAACATGTTAGACAGGAAAAACTGCATACTGCATGCATCTAGTTGTGTCAAGTCAAGGAGATTTAAGGCTGTGTTTTATGAATGCAGCCATTCAAGAACATCTGTTTAAGGATTATTTTTGACCTACAATTTTACTATGAGAAACAAAACCGCTCAAAAATCAAAATGAAAGAAGTTTGGGTTTGATTATATAACCTTGCTGTTTTTTTATATTTTGTTTTACATTTTCTCAATTCCCTTTGCATCGTCTCAACTGAGGTCAAATATACTTTGTTCATTTCTTATCCCAAATATTACAGTTTGTTTAAGGGTCTTCGTGAAATCCCTGCAAACTGAAATGAATTTTGAGAAATGCATGAGTTACTTCAGTTAGTCAGAAACATAGGATGCTCATATCGGTAGGAGTCACATTATCTGCAATCTTTAGTTGATTTCATAGAACAACATGGCATGATTTCCCTTTGTGTCTCATTCTTGTTCACATTTATTTCCAAATTATAAATATCCTTAAATCCCAAATGTTTTTTGCTGCTTCCCAAATAGTGACTGTTGACCTCCAAAAGTTCACTTCCTTTTCTTGGCGTTGAATAAAATGTTTACTTGCTTTCAAATAAAAGTGCAGCACTAACTCAGACGTGCACATGCAAGTTGTGTAATAAAATCTCACTGCCTTCAGCCTTCCAGTCATGAATATCCACCACAACATAGACAAGAAATTGCATCATCAGATCCCCACAGGTCTTAAATAGTCACTTATCATTGTATTAAAACATTTGTCTTATTTAAGGATACCGAAGTGAATCATAAGAAATTATGTTTTTCACAAATGACAAAAATAATAAATACATTTTTGATGGTTTTCTTTAACTAAAATTTCTACTCTTTGACAAAAGTTTTCCAGTGTTCTTTGTTCGCTGTTTTTAGGTTTTTGTTTTTTTTAGTAAAGTAACCTCTTTCAAGGTTGATTTCTTTTGGTTTATTTGTCGTTCCGAGTCACCTCAACGGTTTGAACTGTTTTTTGTTTGATAATTTATCACTATGAATGTGACATAAAATGTGAAGTAAAATGAGATCATGTAAAGAAGCTGTGTTATTTGGTCATGCTCAACTTTCACAGGGTAAATTGACACAGAAGGAGTGATAAAAACAAATTAAACATCAGATGGTATTCTTGTTAGTTAAGTGTTTTAAGTTACATAGTTGGCAAAACACATAGGCGTGTCACTCATAGGTGTACAATGTTCATGTACGTTTTTTTAGTAAACATGAGTTTGTTTCATTTATATATTACAGAGAAGATAGTTTTACAACGGCAATATTTGTCTACAAGAGGATGAAATAAAATAAATGGAAAAACAAACATTCTACTCGAGTCACTTTCCGTGACGTACCTGGCACAAGCTACTAACAGCAACATGACAAAACAACTACTTCTTTTTATTGATAAACTCCAATATGTCAACTTATAATTTTTACCAAATTCCTATTAAATAATAAGACATTAAACCCCTAAGATGAACGTCAATATTTGACAGAAATTTTTAAACTTACACTCCTTCATTTAAAAGAATGTTTAGATTGACTTTAATTTCCACAACATCTAAACCAGTAACAGTTCTCCTTTCACATATTGACAAACATGAAACAAAACTATAAAGCTACAATATTCATATTAACCACTAGAATTTGGATTCCAAACTTTAAATTTAGTTTGGAAAAATCTTTTATTTCAGTAATCCATTTAAAAAAAAACAAAAAAAACAGCAACTTATTGAGCCATGGTTTGATAGCGACTGAGCTGAGTAGAAATACCACATCTCAACTACGAGGGAGATAGTTGAGTCATCTCAACTATCTCCCACAAAATCCACATTACCTGGAAGAAAAAACACTCAGAGAAGCATTGTCATCCCTCAGCAATGTAACTTCCCAGTAATCACCAGGAAGCTGTAAAACATTCACTGTGAATTAAACAATAGGCCTTACTATTGTGGTGAAAATATTTCACCCTGTTTCTGTGGTCACATGGACAAACTGGTAAGGCAATACTCTCAACTTGCCTTGTGTTTATCTGACAATGAGAGACAAATAGAATGTTGGGGGAAAAAATCCCCTACACTTCCAAGACAGTTTTTTTTTTTTTTTTAAAGGTCTGATGCGTTCTCTTATTTGTGGGAACTAGTAACAAATCTATCTCACCTCTGAGCTTGTGCACAGGAAATGGAAGACTTGAAAGTGTGTTTTTGTGTGTCTGTTCCAGTTGTGGCTAGAGGGTTTAAAAAAGCAAAAAGCGCTGGAATTCTCTCAGGAGATCATCCATCATATGAGAGACTGCTTGAGGTTTTTCTTCATTTGGGTTCATAGGGGAATTATAAATCAAGAGTACTGAGAACAACTGTCAATCGCAACTGCAGTCATCTCAGCACCAGTTTTTCAGAAACAGTCTTGTATGCTTACAATTTATTTTTGCAGGTTTAAGTTGGTTCCTCTCTTTACTTTTAGGTGTTTTCTGTTATAAATGGCAAATATTGTTTAGAGATGCAAGTGACACCTTGTGAATACTTGTTGACTGATATGACATGTAATACATTGAGCGGAACTGTATGCACTTTTCAGTCGCGGATATGTTTGTTCACGTGGGAAAACATTTAGAAAAGTCAAATGAATACCTACCCCAAGGGTGATCAATTTCACATTTTCATTGAGACACTCCTAAATGTTTAATACACTTTCTGTTCTTCCTGGGTTAGGTAATAACGGTGACATCCAACAACATTTTCCCACGCTTGAAGATTGAAACAAGCAGTGGCAAAAGGGAAGCGATGCACACCTTCTGACTCTTGTAATTAAATCACCAGATGACAAGTGTGTCATGGACAACTCTAGATAGCTGGGTTAGATTTAATTTTTATTTCTATTTTGCTGTATTTTTACATGACTATTCCCAAATACATTTTCTCTTGCTGTACAAACATTTTATGAAGCATATCAGACGAGTGGGCAGCTTCTGTATGCTGGAGTTTCATCCTCTAGTGGAAACCAACATGTCTGAGGCTTTCAGCCTGAAACATCTGTTGTAATTTCTGTCAAATTGAACTTTTATTACCTGGTCATTAAAGTCCCAGCAATGGCAAAACCAGATGGGTTCTTGCTGACCTTACAACTGCTTCTTTTTTTATGGTGTTGGTGAAAATTTAACCAAAGGAAGCTGTGTGCTGTATAAAATTAAGGCAATCATTCCCACATTCCTGTGAGGAAGGTGAGGAGGGGTGTAGAGCAGCAGAAACAGAATTGGACAAAATTAATGTATTATGTGTGTGGCTGTATGTGTGTGTATATCCTTTCTGGCTCTCTCAGTAAAGACTCAAAACTTGAACATTGACTACTCTTCGTCTTTCAGTTAGTCAGCCTACACTACACTGTCTGAGAATATATTTTTTTCTAAATAATGACAATGAAGGTTCATTACTGGCAGTTGATGCACACTTACATTAGTTAATGAAGTTTGAGACTTGTTGTCATTTAACTTCCTTTGCTGTCCTAACTCACATTGAATTACTTTTTAAGTTACATTCACTGTTGATTTGATTTATTCTCATGTCCTTCTTACGTCCCTACAACGTTGGTACACATCAGGGAATGGCAAAATAACACTGTCATCCAAAGATGTTTTTAAGGGGCAAATTTTATATTATGTGTTACTTTATGGTTGCAAAAAACGTCACAAATGCATATAGGCCTTTTTTTTGTTTGTTTGATTGTTTTACATTAAAATGTATTTTGTAGTTGCAACATCCATTGTAATTTCTGATGTAATATTATTTTGATCTTTTGTGTAAACATAAAAATGACAGCAACAACTGAAGCATTGTCATATGAAATCTAAAATTTTAAGCAGATTTATTTCAACCCTCCAGATAAGGGTTCAGGGTTCTCCAATGCTTCAAGTGGCAAACTTCAGCCCTTTATTCTCTTCCAAACAGGCCAAAGCATTAAGAGAAAATAAGATAATACAATTCTACCATGATCCAAAAAACTTTTGAGTACACTAAAGAGAAGTTAACTCCAGGCCTACAAGTGACACTAAATTTATGAAGGTGTTATTTGAGTCCTTTTGCCAATATAGTTTTGCACATTAAATGCATATATGCTATTGTCTCCTTAAGCTCAAAGATGGCCAAATGACAAATTGCAAAGTGACATGCTGTAAAATGAATTTATAATCAAACAGCAGTGAGGAAGAACCAGCATGAACATGAATATATGCACATAGTCAGAAACTTTCAGAAGTAAGCCTGAACAAGTTTTTTTTTGTTTTTTTTTCTGACAAAATGAATAAAACACAACCCACTTCTCAAAGGTCAAGTCTACACTTGAGTTATTTTATCAAGTGTTCAATATATACCTAGAAGAAAGACTTTCATCCAATCAAATATCCATAAATTTGGAAAGGGATACAAATAACGGGGCAATAGTAGCAGTGAAGCTAAGAGTTCATCCTGCAATCGGTAGGTCGCCGGCTGACGCCCACCGTGTCCATCGTCATGTCCTTGGGCAAGACACTTCACCCACTTTGCCTGCTGGCACCCACTTTGCCTGGAGGCAAAAACCCACCGGGACTTTTCACCGCAGCTTCAGACGCACTTCTTACAGGAGGGGGAATAATCACTCGACCTGTTTTTTTTTCTTTTTGGCCATCAGTTAACTCTTTGCCATCTTCTGATGGAACAATGTAGCTGCCTTGCCTCTGTCCGACTGGCCCAGGTCAGCGGTGTCTACAATCTAATAACTTGCCATAATCACCGTGTGAATGAGAATGACTGATTTTATTGTGAAGCATTGGACATTGCCTCAAGTCTCGCTCATTTGGACTTGAGACAAAAATATCTAAGTGTCTAATTAGATGGAAGAAGTGTTTTCTAGAAGAATAGTTTTAAAAAAAAAAAAAAAAAAAAAAAAAATGAAAAAAAATGAAAAAGAAAAAGAAAAAAAATAAAAAAAAAAGGCATGTGGCAGAAACGCATAAAATTATACTATTCTAATTTTACAAT
>CAEFZX010031254.1:0-10453 GCA_903066825.1 Alfaro cultratus | reverse complement strand
GAGGTTTTAAGGACGGTTTAGTATCGGTGGACATTTTAAAAAGACGCGGGTTGATAGCAGCTCACTGCGGCTGCGCAATGTCCGTCTCTAAGCAACCGTGACAACAGCTTCAGTTGGTGGGGGGAGAAAGGGGGTCCTATTTAGGTCCCGCAACGACAGTTTAGCTGACCTTAATATTTTCCATGTTTTGTTTTAGTCATTATTATTACACTTATTGTTGAGATGTGTGATAGTTTGTCTATCAGACATTTATAGCAATACGGAATAAATCGCGTCCCGTTTTGGTTCAATACGGGCGGAGAAACAACAACCAGCTGTTATTTTAGCTTAAGCTAACCTGAATATTTACAGCCCTCCTGTTGATACACTCACATTACTGACCTTCTGTCTTTCAACCACTTTGAAAAGCTTTTCTTCGTCTCTCCAACATCTTGGAGAGACGTGTTTTGTTTTGTGCCCCGGAGTTTTTTTCTGCAGCCATCTTTAGCTCCCTGTTGTCGAGGCACTAATACAGCTCAAATAAAAAAATTAAAAAAAAACGCGCCTAGGCGCTTCTCGAAAGGCCCAAGTTCCCTGTATGGGAGGGAGAGCGGCTGGCAGGAGGGGAGGGGCCTAATCAATGCTGTTCCTCTGTTATTGATCATTTCAGACACAAACAGCTGTTAAGTACATAAAATGCTGACTAGAAAAAAAATGCCCACATCGTTTTTGCGCCCCTCTAGTGCAGCGCCGCTATGCGTTGCATACTCTGCATAGCGGCCTTTTGCGCCACTGATGTTTTTAGTTAGCAGTGCCCACCACTGGTTTGAAAATCTTACCTTAACTCCTTCCAACATATTACTGTGGGCAAATAGCTAAATCTTTGTTGTGTCTGACTAATAAACCTTTTTCTAGAACACAATCATCTGAAACCAACTGGTGGCTGTGAATACTCCATCTTTCTCCAACTGTCTAATCATATTAGAGACTTCATCAATGTGACTGATGTTTTTAAGACATCAAAAACCTCAATGTTTTTGTTGAATTTATCACAACTTTTTGGCTTAATTAAGCAAACATTGTGCGAACTAATGATTATGCAACTGATCATTAAAAAACTCAAACTGTTTTGTTTTTACTTCCACATGAACAAAACTATTTAAACATGTTAAAGTGACATGCTATGCTGATGATATCTCATTTTATGTAGCAAAACTAATTTCTTGCCTCATTCTAAGCATGGTTACAACTTTATGAGAGAAGATATCTAGTACATGTTTAGATACAGTTAATGTGCAGGAAAGGACATACAGCCAAAAACAAAGGTATAATTTAGATATTTTTTGCTCATTCATAAGTTTGTTGCATAAAATTAGCATATGTGTGTTGTGTTCAGGAGTGCAGGGATTCACACAGTCACTCCTTCCTTTAGCTTCTTTGCTCTAAATCAACGCTAGTCTCCAGTTTCACAGCTGCATCCTGACCATCCACAGACATGACTTTCCAAATTAGTCTCCTTCTATGTCACTGCATGAGGCTGGCTGTGTGAGCTCCAGTCTCCTATGAATGAATGTAGATTACCATAACAACTAACAACGGCGCAGCATTAGAGGGTATGCCCAGTTAGGGGTCAGCTGCACCTCATGTGCTTAGGGCCAGCTGTTAGTTTGAAACTTGAACCAGTCAAGTGTCCAAGATCACTTTGGCACAAAAAAGAGCTGCATGGAGTTGCTAGCACCTTGTCGTCCAGCTTTGTCAACATTGTTTGGTGAGTGTGTTAAGAAACTTGCCCTGAAAAGCATCACTGCATTCAAAAAAGTGAGAAACTTTTTTAAATAAAAAGCATTTTTAAGATCAAATGCAAAATGTTTCTCTAAAACTGTAAAATAACAAAAACAGAGTGAAATACTCCAATATTCACTCTGCATTGCATGCTTTAACAGCCACGCCCTCTAAATAAAAGCTTAAAGGTCATACTGACAGACATGTGATATGCACTGCCCATTCAGACCAGTTAGCTCTGCAGCTCACTTACCTTTGTGGCACTGGTCCAGTATCCCAGTTTAGACTGTCACTCAATACCCCAGCACCAACCTCCTGTCTCCCCAAACACACACATACCCAACCCCCCAATGCAGAGCCAAAAAGGCCCAACGCCCTGCAGCTGCCCCACAGAGACAGACTCTCAGGAACAGTTACATAAATCAGGGACATTATGCTAAGTGTTACTCAAATCTTTTCAGAATAAAATGCAAAACATCAACACAAATGAATATAGGAAGGCTGAAATTAGTTTATTGGTATAAATTAAACACTTCCTTGTTAGGCGAGTGAATTGAATGCATCAAGAATCTGTAGCATCTGTGGGTTTTACATCAAATTAGTTTGTAAGCATTTCATGTTTTGACTGTAATTTTGTGTTTTAAGAAGAAATTCCTGGATTGCAGTTTGAGTAACTTTGCAGGGGTCACTCTGTATTACATAAAACCATTTTTGGTTGGTTGGTGTTGAGTCCGATGGCAGGTTCTCATTCATAGCGTGGGCCTCAGGGAGCAGCTGGAGGAAATATGAATTAACAAGTTCACACTCAAGTACTGCCAGGAACAACTGACAGTTTTGGCTGCCAAGATAATTTACCAACACAGAAGGCCAATTTTCACACAGAACAGCAAGACGATGAATCAAAAACAGAGAATTTCAAGCTCTTTCTTCCTACATCTTACACTCCAAGTGATCAATAGAGAACAGTCTCCTTGGATTCCTAATCTTTGACCCCAGTTGACACTTTCAGACATGCAAGTCCCGATCCAGAGTAGCAAGAAATTATGCTAGCAGTTGGAGGAGCCTACAAATAGACTTAGGCATTTGTTAGACAACTGTGTGGACATGAGTAGAAGCAAACCTTCACATGAATGGAACGAACAAGACCCGATGTTTCATAGTCCTCAAAATAACATCCGCAATAAAAAAAACAGCAACCTGTGATGCAAACTGTGTACTAAAAGTAGTTTTTGGAAAATCATTCATTCAACAGCAGCGTCTTTCTGGGTTGATATTCTCTTAGCCTCAAACTCAACAATTGTGTTGCAGCAGTTTTCCGTTTGCAGCAAGCTTGAGTCTTGACGCATGATACATCCTAACCAGTCCTTTCATCTGGGGTTCATAGTTTGAATCTTCTTTCATTTGTTGCCAAAATTAAAGCAAATACGAACGATGTGTGCTCATGTTGGCTTTTTTCAACTGATGATAATCTTAGTCCTCGTTTACACTGAGCAGTACGTCATGGGTCCGTACCTTCCGGTAAACTGTAGTCCCTTCTTCACAGGTGTTTCTTTAACCAGTTCTTCCCTATTTGGCCCCAGCCAGATTTGTCTCTGTTACCAAATCCTGTGCGGTCCTTCCGCATTTATTGCCCCGGCTTGTGTGAGCTGATTCAAACCGGGTAGTGCAAGCAAGCAATTTCATTGGCAGGAGACTGCATTCATTGATTGGCCAATGTTTTACGTCACTGGATGAATAAAGGCAGTGTACAGTGTTAACCGGAGGAGCAACCTGCTACAAACACTGAGAGATTTTAGAAATACTGGCCGCCTCAGGGCACAGAATTACATCAATGGAACGTCGACCAAAGTTCCTGCAGATTCCCAGCCTGCCCATGTTCCTATGTTTCTGCCCCTGTTCACGCCCACATACTGAGGAACAAACTGCCAATGGACACACACACCTTGGATAGAGGGAGATTTGACAATGTAGGTTGTCAAATTACCTAATGTAGTGTGAAGCTCTTTGGTTTCCTCTGGACTTGACACAGTACTGCACAAATACAGGGCATTTACCATTTTGTCACCACTTCACCATTATCCTAAGGACCTACAACTGAAGGGCACCTGGAATGGTGTGTTACAAGTTGGTTGTATAGAGTGCTTTTATAATAAAAACAGACAAAATAACTTACCAAACCATTCTGACCCATACCAGTCAGTGGAAACGAGGCATTAGAGTCTGTTCTTCTTGAGACAACGCACCAAACCTTCCCAACATGGGTAAAGCTGTAATCCTTCTTAGTTCTTCACTGAATTCCTTTTAATTACCTATTATTCAGTCCAGTAAGTGCAGTCAAGCAATAATTTATTCAAAGAGAAACTACCAGTTGTAGTCAGCTATGAACACTAGCCAGAAACAAACAGACTTTGGCCTTGTAAGGTAGAAGACAATCTGCAACCTTTAGCACTACTTAACATGGCTTGTTGTGAGTATGAACAGAAACCACAAACATTCAATATTCAAACCCCTGGAACTTTTTGTCATTTGGTCAAATTTCAACTTCAGGTTTCAACAGGTTTTAATTGGATTTAATGCAAACTAACAAATAATTGTGAAGAGGAAAAAAACAAAAACAAAATGTGGAATTTGATTGGGTCACTCCAGGTTTCTATACTCTGATCTAAGACATCCCATTTTACCTCTGTCTGATTGACGGTACATTGTCTTGCTGGAAGGTGAACCTCTGGTCCAAATTTTAACAGGTTTCTACCTGTGATTGTCCATTCTTTCTCAAACTATAGGCAGTTTGAATGGCTTTCTTGCCACTTTTCCATAGAGGCCAGATTTGTGGAGTGCATGATTAGCAATCATGCACTCCACAGTTATGCCAACTATCACAATGAGGGACAAGTTCTTTAGGTGAAAATAATAATTATGCTTCATGTCTTCAGCAATTATGCAACTGATGTCTCCTTTCTAACCACTTAAGCTCTGGATTAGCAAGTTCATAGTTGTTGTGTGATAATTTAGAGTTCGTGTGACGGTGACAGCGGGGTGCTCATGATGAAACCTGAGCTGGTCCTGAGGGGTCAGTAGGGGGATCTCGGCGGCAAACTGTGGACTTCTATCTTTAGTGTCCAGGTCCTCCAAAGGCAGCTCTTCCGATTGAATTGCATTGACTCAGCGGTCATTTCGTGGCCCCCCCTTCCTTCCTCTAACTCTCCATTTATCCCTAATTTCTAATCACATGCATATCTTTTGAGTTTTGTTGTGGAAACAAGTGGTGCAGCTAAGAAAAGGCAGGAGGTTGGACTCAGATCACTGAGATGATGGTCACTAAAAGGTCCAAAGAATATATCTTGTATTATATTTGGTGATTTATATTCCTTTCATGTCCGTCTTCGTTAAGAGCTCATGTTACATAACCTTAAGGCTGTCATGAAGAACATTACTACCAGGAGACTTTCTCAGCCATATTGATAGCATAGCTGAAGAAGTGGCTGAAGTATCTCACCACAGCTGCTTAATGAATCTGTTCTTGAAGGGTGGTCCTGTGATGAATTAGGGTTTACCCTGCCTGTTGCCCATTGACAGCTGGAAAGGCCTGTCACCCCCTGTGAAACTAAATAGGACAAAGACTGTGATGGACTATAACTTTGGGGGAATGTAGACAGCTGCTCTTGCTTTTTGTTTTCTATTTGCATATCCTTGTAAAACTGATCTAAATGCTGTGAACCACAGCCTCTGAATTTAATAAACAATATTCTGGTAAAAGATATCAGGAAATTGGCATGTTGCTATGTTTGCAGATGACATTAGTCTTTATTTTTAAGCAGTGCTCTGCACAAGTAAATCCTCCTAATGTGGCTTGTATGACCCGATAAATTACCTGGTATATTTATGGGCTTAATCTGATGTTTCACAGGCTCCATATTA
Organism: Alfaro cultratus; assembly: GCA_903066825.1. NCBI lineage: Eukaryota > Metazoa > Chordata > Actinopteri > Cyprinodontiformes > Poeciliidae > Alfaro > Alfaro cultratus. Next base: position 4,774 of record CAEFZX010031254.1, on the reverse strand, counting down.
TTTACTCCAGTTTACCTGTAGAGCTAAAGACCATTGCACAACTTAAGACTTTTCATTTCAATAAGTCATGGTAAAATAATACAAATAACGGTATAATACAAATCAGCAACACTAGGCAAAATCTTCCATACCACCAGTTAAACAAAACTTTACATTGGAAAGTGGAAACCATGATTTACTTGTTCTTGACTACAATTAAAGTTAATTATTACAGACTATCAATATTAATTCCCTGGCAGGGGTAAGACGTCAGCGATTCAATTTGTGTGACCCTAAACCAAATTTAAAGAAAGTTTGGTTCAAGAGGCTGATGCTGATACAGTTTGACAAACATACAAACATTTTGGGTAAAGTTTTCAGTGATGCAGGTTGTTAGAAAATATATGCAAATTAAAATCTGCTCAAAGGAAAAACATGAGGTAGAAAAGCATCTCATATTTTGTTGAAGACGTTTTTTGAAAATAAGAAGTTGTTGTTATTGTTTCTGAAAAAATAACCACCAAGCCCACAATTTAAGAACTCGGCTCTATAATGAATTATACACAAAAATATGTAATAACAGAAATCAACAGTAATTTGTTTTGTTTAATTAATTATAGTGTATTTATTTTATTGATAATTTATATTTAGCAATAAAATAGTTTTTATAGAAAGCTTTTGTGGTCCCTATGGCAAAACGTTTTCAGATTCTGCTCTAGTGTGACATCTAGTGGCCTTCTAAGGAAATACATTGCCTCATTTTTTTCAATGTGATATTGTTTTTTACTTTACTTTTTCTTTCTTTTTTTGCGTGTCATATGAACTTCATAGAAGATTTTCAGCCATGTGACACATGACTGACGTCAGATATTTCTCTGCCATTGTTTCCATTTCTACCTTACGTCTATTCTCACACCAGTTTGTCTGGCCAGGACCGCGGTAACTTCTTTCAGTTGCTAAGCATCATGTTTCTTTACTAATTTGTACTTTTTCACACAATGCCCAATGAAAACCTTCAGCTGAAATGACAAAATCTAGTTTTATTAATCTGCTTTAACTCTCTGTGCACCTTTGTTTTGGTTAATCTGATCCCAGTTGTCATTTGTGTATTTTTAAGAAAAAGGAACGAGAAGATAACTGACTGATTGCTATTTTGGGCTTTGAAGCTGTAATGTTGTCCAATGTTGTCAATGCATCCTCAAAGCGCAACCCTCCAACTGGGAGGTGAGAGAAAAATGACACTGTGTGAAATATTTAATCAGCGTAAACAGCTGTATATGAATTTGAGCGAGTTCATAGTCAAATATTGAAAAAAATGCAAAAAAACCAACAAAAAAAACAACCTTTAAAAGAAAAGCAAAGCTGGTTTGAATTAAATAAAATTAAAATGATAACACTGTTACACTAAACAAAGGTTACTAACAGTTATAATGAAGGTCAAGGGGGGGTTAACGGAGGATTTACTGGTCTGAACTGGTTTAGAGGGTCTTAACTTTACACAGATGAGGTTTTAAATTAAAACATCATTTGTCCTCTCTACTCTCTAGTCAGAACTTATAAATGCACAACTTAATCCACTTTAGAAAAACATTATACCTTATATTTTCTGTGCATTCAGCATTGACTTTCATTGTTATACTAACAACATCCAATTCTACTTTATATCTAAGATAACCTCTGCCTCCATCTGTCATTTGAATACGAAAAAATCATCTGCACAATTCTCTGCATTTTTTTAACTGAGTTTTTCCTCATTGTTACAAAAGTCAGTATATCAGAACTTAATAACACATAGCAACATATATTAACTAATAACCATGAACATAAAACATATGTATGTAACATGGTAACAAACACATGGTTAAAATCAAGTTTATAAATGAGCCACAAGGCTGAAAAATAAAAAGATAAAACATTTTAAAGTAAATGTAACTTCTTTCTTACAGATAAAACTAAGAATGTTTCAATAAAGGCCAAAAAGTATATAAAACGTAGAGTTTGTTACTGATAATGCGTCATGGCCTGCAGTTCCACTATCCACCGAAAGAGGGCGCGTACCCAGCCAGGCCAAGAGCCCGGCTCCGCGGTGTATCATGGGATACGGATCAGGTAAGCTCCTCCGATTCATCAGGTTGAACATTACGGAGCGAATACAGGAAGTAAACAGGCAGGAATTTCAAAGTAAAAGCATATTGCATTATTTTAACATTTTACTTTAAACATACTAAAATTATGTTGTTCTTTTTTTGATAAAAATGTTAACTTGCCTGTAAAGAATTACTGCAGCAAATGGAGCTAATGCAAATGCACACATTTTGTTTTCTGGTAAATAATATAAATGGACACTGAATACTTTCAATCTGAATTTGGACACCACTGTCCTAAAAAAAATTTCTGTCATTTGAGGGTGATATTTTGGTTCTTGCTCTCTTAAATTTTATATATTTGATCTGGATTACTTTTCATTTGTTTATGGTGAAGCTGCTTTGTTTTGTAAGAGTCCAGATTGCTTTCGAAGCTTGTGTAAATTAATTCCCTTGAGCCTTCTGCGCTCCTTGGGCTTTTATTTTGAAGTTCTGAAGCGGAAGTGTCGTTGCTTCCAGCTCTAGCTTGATGCTGTTTGACAACAGGAGGAGCTGACAGCCGAAGAAGCGACAGGTGAATGATTTACAACATCCAAATTTCACCTGTCCAGCACTTCGTTATATTAATGAAACTAAAACCGATCCTGTTCGTCTGTTTGCGGCTTTCGTCCTCCAAATAAAATTAACATTTTGTTACCTAAAGAGTTGCCAGAAGGAGTAACCCGCTACGGAGGAGCCTCGATTAGCAGGTATGCTATAAATAACTTTTATCGCCGAGCGTTTGTTTATAGGTGTAAATGTGCTTATTTTTATATTTGTGTTAATTATGGAGCAGTTTTATCTGGCAGCAGCCGCTTTGTGGCGTCAAACAGAGGTTCTGTTTTTGCTGAAATCCGACACATTTAATTAATAAAACGACAAAGACGCCTGATGGCGTGACGCAGGTTTAATTATGTTGGCTTTTTAGCATAAATTCTCACAAATTCACTTTTTTCCCGATGTATGTGAGCTGAGGCCGCCCACTGTAAACAAACAGTTTTTAGTTCCTCCCATCCCTGCAGGTTTCACTGTTTAGCAACCAGCATTTATGTTTACTGTGAGTAGTCTGCAGTCACGGTCTGCTCATCCCGTCTAGGGACAATAAGGACATGTTTATACCCCCTTTCTTTATCTGTAGGTGTGGGACTCCAGCACTGCAGATAAATAGTCCTGCATGTTTTAAATGTTTCACTACAGCTGGTTAAAATACTTAAATTGTTTCTACACATTATTGTTGAATCAGTGGGATTCAGAAATAGAAAAACATCTCAAACAAGCAGGATTGTGACCTTGGGGCCCCTCATGACTTTAATCTGAGAACAATGGTTTTAATCGGATAATCTGCAAAAGAAAACTCATCTAACTAATCTAAGAATTCAAATTTTAAGCTAAGACTTATGGAAAAATACAGAATTGTGACTTTATAAATTCTGGCTTCAATTTGAAAATCCTGAAATTTAAAAAAATTATTCTGACTAAAAAGCTTGACTTGAATCAGAATTTTGGAAAAAATAATTCTCACTTTAATCTAAAGATTCTCCTTTTAATCTGAGAATTATGTACTAAAAAGACAGAATTCTGACTTGAATCTATTAATTCTGGTGAAAAGTGAGAATTCTGACTTTATTCTGACTATTCTGAATTTAATCTGATATTCTGCAAAGGAAACTCACTTAACTAATGTAAGAATTCTGACTTTGTTCTCTAAATTCTGCAAGAATTAAGATTTTAATCCAAGAATTCTGAATTGAACCTAAAATTTAAATCTTCTTCCAAGGATTCTTGATTACCGGCAGAACGCTGTCGCCGATGTTTGCAGTAATATATACTGATGGTTTGCAGTTTATGGTTTTCTTTGGTTTCGCTCCACTTGAATACTTTCATAATTGCTAATGACTTTTACTATAACAAGTAATGTTTACACATTTGTTCTTCAAGAGAAAATATCAAAAGATAAGCATTTCCTTTAGAAAACCTTCCCAGCTTTGACCTTCACTCAGCTGCTAAATGCACCTGCTGGATGACGGTCAACCTTCTCACAGAGTGCATGCAAAAAATGATAATTTATTTACAGGAGTTGCAGCACATGGTGTCTCAAACATCTGAAATCCAACACTTGTGAGAGTCACATTCTGTTGACTTTCTAACATCAAAGACAGTGTGAACAAATGTGGAATAAAACACACTGAGCGTCTGCAGCGATACGTTTGGCTGGGGAGTGGAAACAGGAAGAACCGGGTTAATGAAACAAAACATTCTCCAGTTCTGGACAGCAGAACCACAATCAGTGAAAAACTAAAAAAAAAAACAGATTTCAACTTAAGACAAGGGGAAAAAATTGCTGGTACCTTTACTTTCATTTTTGTGGATATTCAGTGCAAAAAGAATGAAAAATAGTTCTTAAAAATGCATGTTCTGTTAAAAGTGTATTTAAAAATACTAACTGGTTCCTTTTACGTTCTAGTCAAAGTTAATAAGAGCCCTTATGAAAGTCCAGTGCTGAGTTGTGTCAACCAACCAGTAAAAGTCAAATGAAGATTTCAGGTCTTCTGTCTTGTTTTCACCAATCGTCGGTTTTTAATAATTTCATTTGAAGCGGCCGGGATGAGGATCAGTGCCTCCAAATCCGAGGCCATGGTCTTGAGCCGGAAAAGGGTAGACTGCCTTCTCCG
>CAEFZX010031251.1:0-20689 GCA_903066825.1 Alfaro cultratus | reverse complement strand
AATGTAGCTCTACAGAATGTGTTCCCTTCATTTTACAGAATATCCATTCACAGAAACAAAGAAAACGTGATGCGACTGTCCAGAATCCACCATGACAGACCCATGAGTCCTCGGGACGAGGCCGTCTTCTGGATCGAGTTCACCATGAGGAACAAAGAAAAGCAGAGAGAAAACAAAAAAAAGATTAATCTCTTTTGTACAATAAAATCTAAAAAGAAGAAAAAGACATTTGCAATGTGTCATTTTTTAAGTATATATATTTACAATTATGAATTATTAATAAAAATGAAAGAAAAATAAGTATTTCCTCAAATATTTATTCCAAGATTTGATCTGAACTGTCTTGATAACACCGGTGTCCTCATGAAAGTAAAGAACAGTACAGTAAAGAAGTTAAACAGCTTCACATTACAACCACCGGTGTGTTTCCTTCGTCATTGTTTCATCTTTTTCAGTAACTCTCTTCTCTGCTGGTGAATCTTGGGCTTCCGCCTCCTCTTTGGCTCTAATCTGAAACAGTCAAACTGAGTAAACACTTCTGACTGGAGGGCAGGTCCGAGGATGAAAACATTATTCATTGAACACCCTGAAACACTACAGACTCCATCAAAAGGGATTAAACCAATATTCAAATGTGTTACTGTTTCTTTGGACCCAGTTTCATTCAGTAAAGTAATCTGCATGGGTCATGAAGGGGACAAAGTGCCCACATTTAAGGATTTCTAAGACTTTAGGTGCTGAAACAATCAGAAGAGAGACTGATTCCCAAAGACTCTGTCTGCTCCTCCTGAATATTCACAAACCACAGATAACTCCCCATCGACTGTCTAAAGAAAGTCACAGTTATTGACTGAATTCTCTATACTGAACATCAGTAATAGACCAAATTGATTAGTGAAGCTCATCTGGATATGGGAGCTTGCAGAACCCAACTGAAGCCAAAGCTGGGAGGCAGCTGGTGCCCAAACCTTAGATTCAGGTGCTTACCTCACCTGGATCCTATAAAAACTATTGTAAATCTGTTTGGGCAAAGATGGACTAACTTGGAGTGTAACTGGGAGGGACGGCAACTTGATCCAAACGATGTTTTGCTTTTGGATTTTGGACTACTTACTATTTAGTCTGGTAAAAACCAACCTATTACTCTACGCGTTGCTTCGGATAGAGGGTCTGAACCCTCGACTGATAAGAATCAATTGCTTCATTTAGAAAACAGAAAATCTGACCAGAATGTAAAAAACTTTTCATCCACACTTCTCAATGGAGAAATACTAAGCTGTTTTTCTATGCCTTTAAAAGTAGGACTGAAAAAACTCACCTACCATTTGGCTATTTATTGATCTTTATTTCAGAATTTTTTCAAGGGGACAAATAATAGATTTCTTTTGTTTTTCATAAAAGACTCACCTTTTTATCAGGTGAGTCTGTTATCTTACATTATTCTGTACAAAGAGCAGAAAGTCAAAGTTCATTTAGTTAAAATCTTTAAAGTACAGCTGTTAAAAAGACCACAGATGGTAGAAGCTTGGGCTTTAGAATGGGGATTTAGATCCCCAACATCCGTCTAAAGTTGTTGTTTTTACAAATAGGAAATTATATATTAATGTAAATCTCAAATTATATGGGGATGTTATAGAAAGGACATATCAAATTAAATATTTGGGTATCTGATTTGATTAAAAAAAACTTACATGGAAGACACATGTAGGTAAAATAGTTGAAAAAAGTAAAACAAAATTAAATATAATGAAATGTTTGAGCGGCAAAGAATGGGGAGCAGATAGGAAAGCATTAAAGACAATTTATATTGGACTAATTAGATCAATTTTTGATTATGGATGTATTTTATACAATTCAGCTTCAAGTAGTTTATAAAAAAAAATAGAATACAATATCAGGCATTAAGACTTTGTTGTAGAGCGATGAAAACTACTCCAGTTTCAGCTCTACTATTTGAGATGGTGAGATGCCACTGGAGCTCAGGAGAAAACAACTGGCCATAATTTACTGGGCAAATATTAAAGGACATAATGAAGTTCATCCTTCATATGTTACTCTGCAACCTTGTCAAGAAAAAGAAAAGAAACAAATTAATAGTTTTGGATGGATAATTATAAATAAAGTAAAAGATGTTGGAATGGATAACTTTCTAATTAGTGCTATGGTTGTTATTCCTGTTATTCCATCATGGATATTTGGACGGGTTGAAGATTTAAACTTACTGAAAAAAGGGAGACAGTTAGAAAAGAAAGAGGTGGATAGTTATACAGAAAGAGAATGCTTCTAAAATGTTAAATGACAAAGTAGGTATATCATTTGTGATTCCAGATTTAAATATGAGAAATAAAAGAACAACAGATAAATTGACAGTGTTTACATGTGAATTAATGGCTATTTTAATGGCTTTAGAATGGATTGAGGAAACAAGAGAGAGGGAGGTTTTAATTTGTTCAGATTCAAGTAGTGCATTGATAAGTATTCTAGAGTTAAATTCAGAATCAAGGCAAGATATTATATTGGATATAATTCACTCAATTTTTAGGATTAGAAATTATGGTTCTCATGTTAAACTAGTTTGGATTCCTGCCCACATCAGTTTAATAGGAAAAGAGTCGGCTGATAGTTTTGCTAAGAGTGCAGCAAAAAAGAATATTGTTGATTTAAATATTAAAATAAGTAAAAATGAGGTAAAGAATATTATTGAAAGGTATATCAAGAAGAAATTGCAAGAACAGTGGGATAGAGGAGGTAATGCTAGGTTTTATTATAGAATCTAAAAAAAGTTGGGGAATTAAGGAAACGTAATAGAATTGAAAAAGAAGAAGATGTTATATCTAGAATAAGGTTTGGACATACAGGATTAAATAGTACTCTTAAAATAATTAATAAACATAATACAGGTTGTTGTAATTATTGTGGAAAATTAGAAACAGTAAATTTTTTTATATATAATAAGTATGTTCAGGAAAGAGAGGTGTTAGAGATTTAAGTAGGACTAAAAATAAATTAGATATTAGGGACTTGTTTTAGAGATCATCTGGGGATGTAGTTTTAAGCAGTATTTTTTATTTTCTAAGAAGACCAGGTATTATGGGGAGATTATAATAGTTAAACGTTTGTTCCATACTCCAATCTGCAAGGAGGCGGTAATGCACCTATAAGTTGTTTGCCAACCGCCATAAAAAAAAGGAAAGAAGAAGAAAGAAATAAGCCCACAGCTGGTTTATCTGCAGACACACATCCACCATGGAGCTGCGTTTCTCTGTCTGCGTCCTGCTGCTGCTTTGTGCTGCAGAAACAGCAAACGGAGGGAAGATTTTGGTGTGGTACAGTGAGTCCAGCCACTGGATCAACATGAAGCCGGTACTGGAAACACTGGTGGACAGAGGACACCAGGTGACGGTTCTGGTCCCGAGCACATCTCTGTTCATGAACAGCAGCGAACCGTCTCGCTTCCACTGCGAACCTTTTGACGTCGACGTCTCATTTGAAGATTTAGAAAAGATTTTTGAAACTATTATTCACTTCTTCATATATGAGATGGATTTCATGAACCCCCTTGAAATTTACATGAAATTTTATGATTTAATGAAGAACAATAAGAACATTACTTTTAAGTTTTTGGACGGCGTTGTGAAATCTGAACCCATCATGAAGAAGCTGAAGGAGGGAAACTACGACCTGCTATTTGCTGATCCGATCTTCGCCGGCAGCGACCTGACTGCGGACATTTTGGGAATTCCTCTCGTCATTTCTCTGTGTTTTTCCTCAGCAAACAACTGGGAGAGGATGTGCGGTCAGCTTCCTGCTCCACCGTCCTTCGTCCCCGGAGCTACGAGCAAACTGACAGACAAGATGGACTTCTCGGAGAGACTGTCCAACGTCCTCTTTTACGCTCTGCAGGACGTCATGATGGATCAGATTCTGTGGAAAGAAGTTGACAAATATTACTCTGAAATCAGAGGTAATCAACTCATTAGTAATTTCAGAGTATTCGAACTAGAAATAGAAAGTTTTTCTTATAGATTTGTAAAAATTATTTCCAATCAATTAACTAATAATATCCTCTCAGACATTCTTTGAGTGTTGTAGTTTACCCGCCATCCTGAAGAGGGCGCCGCTGGTCATCCAGACTATTGATACAGAATTAAAGATAGCGGCAATGTCCCAGAAACGGTCCAAATAGAGAGAAGGACCTCGCTGCAGCGAACAGAAAGGGCCGGGACGGTCAGTCTCATACCTTATAAATTGCACTCCGGAATGAAGGGGGCGCTATTTCCTATCTCTTTTACGGTTCCAGTAATGCCAGAATTAATAATAAATAATAAAGATGTTGTGGTATTCTGATTCAGTAATGTAATTATATTAGTTGTGTTACCACCCCCACGCCACTAGAGGCAGTATCAGGCCCGAAAAGATGCAACTCAGGAGCAGATTTAGAAGTACAGGAAATTTGTTAAAAACTGTGAGCTGCGCTGCAGTAAATAAAAGAGAGAAAGTCAAGTACATACTGAGAGTGAAACTCCTTCCTATAGATGAAGATATATCACAGATTTCAAAAGAAAATAAAACGGGAGACCGCGGATAATGTAGGAAATAGCGCCACCTTCAGCGAAGTTTTAGTATTCCTTCAAGAGTAAGACATCATTTTGTTAATGGGAATTTAACTATTTCGCATATTATTTTCATATTTTATTTTTCTTTTCAGGAAACCTTTAAGGTTCCTGTTTTATTATACCTTATAAATACGTATGTTTAATTATGTGAGAAAATCACAATGTTCTGTTTACTAATTTTGCAATACAGATTAAGATTTAATGATTTTTTATTTATTTGATTAAAGTCAGCATATTTTTGAAACATTTAACCCTTTATGTTATGGAAACCGTCTTCTTGATGCAAGAGAAAACTAAAGTTTTTAAGGAAATGACTTCTTATCAATAAGGTCAATCAACTTTAGATTTACTCATTAATCGATAGCTTGCACCTCAAATTAATTTTTTTCTAAAACAACATAGAAACTTTAAAACCTTTGCTTTTTGTTGTGTCCTATATCAGGAACACCCACCAGTGCCTGTGAGTTGATGGGAAAAGCGGATATCTGGTTGCTGAGAACCTACTGGGATTTTGATTTTCCTCGTCCACTCCTCCCCAACTTTAAATTTGTTGGAGGGATCCACTGCAAACCAGCTAAACCTTTACCAGAGGTGGGGTTATAATCCACCAATTCAAAAGTTATCTTAAGTTTTGAAATAAATAATCACAAACAAAATACAGAATAAAAGCCAACTAACCAGCCTATTGACTGAAAAATGTAGTTATTTTGCAGGAAATGGAAAAGTTTGTCCAGAGCGCCGGAGATGCTGGGATTGTTGTCTTCTCTTTAGGATCGATGATCAAGAACCTCACCACAGAGAAAGCGAACATGATCGCCTCAGCACTCGCTCAGCTTCCACAAAAGGTAAAAAACTAAAATAAAATTAGATAAGATTATCTGTTTAAAGCATTGTAGAGTTTATTTATCCACTATGGACATATTAAACATCAAAATTTGTCTGACTTACACATACTTTGTTTTAAAATCAAGATACGTCAAATCACGCAATTGAAGAAAAACTAGTTTTCATAATTTTTAGGTGCTATGGAGATACATTGGACAGAAACCCCAGACTTTGGGTTCCAACACCAGAATATATGACTGGATCCCACAAAACGACCTGCTGGGTGGGTAAATAAGAGAATCCATCACATTTTAGCATTATTGGTGCTAAAATAAAAAAAAAAAGCCAAATGAGCGAAACACCACTCTGCAATGACAATTGTGACACTGCTAAAAATGTTTCAATTGAAAATTGTTATTCTGATTGCTACACAAATGGATCTTAGCTTAGTTTGCAAAGATTCTTTATTTTGATCCAAAGAAGTAGGTCAGAAGAAATGCAAATATTTGGAGTTAAGCTGTTAGAAAAAAAAAGTTTCATGTAACCTTAAATAGCAGCTAGTTTGAGTTGATACAGCATAGTTTTATAAAAATTAAATATGAATGTTTGATAACGCTGTTTTCCATCAGGTCATCCTAAAACCAAAGCTTTCATCACTCACGGTGGAGCAAACGGGATCTATGAGGCCATCTACCACGGCGTTCCCATGGTGGGAATCCCCATGTTTGCTGACCAGCCAGACAACATAGTGCACATGGAGGCCAAAGGAGCTGCAGTTACTGTTAAATTTAACTTTATGACAAATGAGAGCCTCAGAGATGCCGTAAACATGGTCATCAACAACAAATCGTAAGTAGTTTTGTTTTATCATATACCATTTATAATTTTTAAACAAAAAACTTGTTTTGATCGTCATTCTAAGGAGAAGAGTAGAAGAGGGAATGTCGAATGTAGATGAGTTATGGTGTAAAACAGTTAGATGTACAGTATCATATGCAGCAGAGGTCTGTGGGCCATTTGTGACTCTTGGAATAATTATGTGCAGTTCACTATCAAAACTTAGTAACAATACAAATTGGCCTTATAGGTCAGGCAGTATATGAAGATGAAAACTTTTTTGTTTAAGTTTTGGTGTAAAATGTGCACTAACCTGAGAATTTAAAACCTTATGTACCGTATTTTCCGCACTATAAGGCACACCTAAAAACCTTCAATTTTCTTAAAAGCCAACAGTGCGCCTTATAATCCGGTGCGCCTTATATATGGACAGGTCTCGCAACTACGGTAAGCAGCCGCCGACTTCATTTTCCCCGTAGAAGAAGCGCGCGGTGCATGCTGGGATATATGACTGCGCAAAGCGTACCATTTCATTTCCATTTGCGTGTCTGTGTAAAGACCCCAAAATGGCTCCTATTAAGAGACATGCTTACGACACAGAGTTTAAACTCAAGGCGATCAGTCACACAGTAGAACATGGGAGTAGAGCAGCAGCGAGAGAATTTAACATTAACGAATCAATGGTTGCGAAGTGGGGGAAGCAACAAGATGACCTGCGCCAAGTAAAGAAGACTAAACAGAGTTTCTGAGGGAACAAAGGCACTCAAAGCTAGACTGCGAACTTCGTGGAAACAGTGGATGACAGAAGGCGAACACACGTTCACCAAGACAGGGAGACAGCACCGGACGACATACGCCACTATCTGCCAGTGGATCATAAATGCCTGGGCTGATATATTATTCTCAACTGTGGTCCGAGCTTTCAGGAAGGCAGGAATTGTCACTGAACTGCCAGACAAAAGCAGCGACACTGACTCGATTAATGACGACTTTGACGAGACTGAGCCGGGCATGTTGGATGCCGTATTCGCCCAACTGTTTAATTCACACACTGAAGAAGAAGAATTTGAGGGATTTGTGGATGAGGAACAAACTAATAAAGTGAGCTTTAGATTTTTATTTTGTGTGTTTAAAGCTGAACAAGGTTTGTCATATTGTGAATATGGCCATTAACGTTTGAATAACGTTGAGTTATTGATATGTTATTGCTTTGCACTAATTTGAGTGCTACTATATTGTGATTGCACTAACGTTTGATTTACCGTAACAGTATCAGACTGCTTTTTACGTGTTTATTGAATCAAGTAAAAGTTCCCCTTCACTATATGATATAAATGTTGCACTACATGTTATGCCTTGCTGTTGTTAAAAGATAAACTGTGTCACGAAAATACCACGTCACTGACTTTACCTCGGGGAAAATAATGAAACAGTTGTTTATTCATTTTGGGAGTGAACGGAGTTGTCAGAACGCTGGTTTGTAATCTATTAATAAAGTTTAACTGACCTATCTGACTGTTTTGTTGACATTCCCTTTAGCGCAGCTCCATCTAATGGATGCATAATGTAACCCCAGCCTCTACTGTAGCGTCTATTCTATGCGCCTTATAATGCGGTGCGCCTTATATATGACAATAGTTTAAAATTAGGCCGTTCATTGAAGGTGCGCCTTACAATGTGGTGCGCCTTATAGTGCGGAAAATACGGTACAACATAAAATATTTGGTTTATAGTTAATAGTATCACAAACACCAAGCTTAATTTACACAAACTTCAAAACAACTATTCATTAAACATAGTAAAATATTGTAAGCAATGTCTTTTTTACTCATCCATCCACAGAATCAAGGAAAATGTGATGCGATTGTCCAGAATCCACCATGACAGACCCATGAGTCCTCGGGACGAGGCCGTCTTCTGGATCGAGTTCACCATGAGGAACAAAGGAGCCAAACACCTGAGGGTTCAGGCCCACGAACTCACCTGGTACCAGTACCACAGCCTGGATGTCCTAGCCTTCCTCCTTATTATAAATCTGCTCCTCATCTTCATCCTCTTCAAGAGCTGCCGCTTCTGTTTCAAGAGATGCTGCAGCAGAAAACAGACAAAAAGAAAAGCAGAGTAAAAACCAAAGAAAAAGATTAATCTCTTTTGTACAATAAAATCTAAAAAGAAGAAAAAGACAATTGCAATGAGCCATTTAGACTTTGCTAAATGACACATTGCTATTATTTATAGCAATGTGTAATTTTTTAAGTTGTTGAGAAAACTGGCATGAAGAGGTGAGATCTCTTCAAGTTAACGCAGAAAACAGATCATAAAGGCCTGGAGACACAAGTAATCTTGCATTTTGATTTACTGATGATTGTAAGACAAGTTATTTTGTATTTTTGTTCACTGATGTGATTTACTGATGATTACAGAGTATGTGATTCTGTATTCTGATTCGTTGATTATAAAGAGAGTTGATATAATAGAGAAAAAACGAATCAAGGTTAATAATATAATTAAAACTCAGATGATTATTAAAGAATGTTATGAAGAAATACATTAAAGGATGATTGTGTTTAATGATTTAGACAGCATATATTGAATTGTAACTGAAATAATCATACAGATGTGAGTATAGGGACAGACTGAGTGCAGAGTCATGCCTGGATCTGCCCGGACATGTCTTTAATGCCCGGGCAGATCCAGGACATTTAAGACATGTCCTGGATCCAAAAAAAAGGGAAGTCAAACTGGGAACCTATCCCAGATGGTCGAGTAAGATAAACACCAGAAGCAGAAGTCAGCAAGGAGTTGACCGAATATGGGAAGGCTTGGGACCTTCCATGAGGTAATTGAATGTTCGAGAAGTCACATACACCATTCTCTCCCCATACACAATAGAGGGGTGGGGAAGGTATAAATGCCTGGGAAAAAAGAGAAGAGGGGCTCTTGGTCTCCGGTGCAGAAGTCAAGCCAACAGAAGATCAGCAGAGGACCGCGCCCTGGAACTGAGGGAAAAGGAAAACTTCGCACTGCTAACAGGGGACAAGACCCATCGACCCTCAGCCCTGGTTCCTGATTCGACTGCCCCTCTGCACTCAACCCAAAAGATCTCAAGGTTGCTGTAACAGACTTGGGGATTATACAAAGGTCACAAGAGTGATGAAGATCTGAGTGTTCGGAAGACAACAACCAGCTCTGCTTTGTTTCTATTCAAAAGAGAATTTTGTCGTACAAAGACAAGACTCTGACCAAGGACATTAAGCCTTCTGTTGCTGAGATCATCTATCATCTGGGTATGAGTTGGACTGCTTCCCAAAGCCTCTCTCAGTAACTTTAGTGACACAGGTTAGGGAAAGAAGTTAGGAAAGAATTAATTTGATTTTTACTTGATTTGATTCTTATTCTTAAATTGTAATCATTGATAATTAATCTGTTTGTCATTCACCCCTGCTAAACGCTTGCTTAATAAAGATGTATTAAAATTCTAATGAGATTTGTGGACAGTGAAATTAATTGAGTCATCTATTGATTTTGGTTCCTCTGATTAGTGTAAAACCCGTGACCGTGATTCTAGAAATGTGGTGGCTTCAGACTTTCCTTTAGTGTTTGTAAAATAATGACCTTGGGGCTTATGTTGAGCCACTAAAAATAATCTAGCCAGTAACAAGTGCCCGTTATTATAGAGAGAGAGCTACCGTTAACAAGAGTGGTTATTGGAGTTATGCAGTTGTGAGGGCTACTGAACTCATTGCTTCTTAACTGAAAAGGGTCATAACTCTTGGACTGTAAGAGGTTAGAGCTAGACCAGTCTCCCTCGACATCAGCTTAAACAGATCATCTCTCTTAGACCTGTCTCAGGGTAAGACTTGAAGGTTTAGAGATTTTCCGGACCCGTTAGACGAAGAGCTGGTCAGTAGTCAGTCCTTGGGAGTTGTGAGGTTTAGGGCGGGGCTAGCTATTGCGCAATAACGTCAAAGTATATATATTTAAAATTATGAATTATTAATAACAATGAAAGAAAAATAAGTATTTCCTCAAATATTTATTCCAAGACTTGATCTGAACTGTCTTCATAACACCGGTGTCCTCATGAAAGCTTTCCAAGGGCGACAGCTTCACATTACAACCACCGGTGTGTTTCCTTCATCATTGTTTCATCTTTTTCAGTAACACTCTTCTCTGCTGGTGATTCTTGGGTTTCCGCCTCCTCTTTTGCTCATTGAACACCCTGAAACACTACAGACTCCATCAAAAGGGATTAAACCAATATTCAAATGCGTTATTGTTTCTTTGGACCCAGTTTCATTCAGTAAAGTAATCTGCATGGGTCATGAAGGGGACAAAGTGCCCACATGTAAGGATTTCTAAGACTTTAGGTGCTGAAACAATCAGAAGTGACATTTCCCTAAAAATACTGATTCCCAAAAACTCTACTCCTCCTGAATATTCATAAACCACAGATAACTCTCCACCGACTGTCTAAACAAAATCACGATAAGCTGACACAAATAAGTTGAGTTCCTTGTTCAGGTTGGACTCAACCAATCAAAAAAAATTCAACTATCTTGGTTTCTTGATCACAACTGAGCCAAAAAGTTAAGTTCTCATTTCACTGGTCCATGTAGGTTCCAAGTCTAACATATTCTTCAGATATGGATCGTGGCCAGAAGAATGAGCTCCCAGTCGATGAATAAAAGTATTTTCTCTACGGTGGCTGGACTCAACCTTAGCGATGAGGTGAGAAAATTGTCGTCTTAGTAAAGCTATAAGCAGAGCTGCTGCTTTTCATATTCTTCTTCTGTTTTGTCTGCTTTTGTTTTAAATTTAGTTTGTGTATAACTTGTGTATTCTTTTATTACACTACGTTCAATAAAGTCAAACTACTACTACTCATCATCCAAAGAGGGAGCTGAGGAAGTTCAAGGATTTGCTTTGTAAATCACAAACTAATGAAGACAAATGATCAAAAGAAAAAATCAACCACTAAAAGATAATTTACTGTCGATAGTGGAAGCAGAGGCGTAAAATTTGACAGGTAATCTTCCTTGGTCAATTTTAGGAAATAGTTTCTTTTTAACACTTTTTCATCACCTGGTAAAAAGTATTCACTCTCCTGTTGTAGCCAGACAGATTTATGCTTGAGCTTATTGTATTTCACCCTCCTGGACCTCAGAGAGGGATCAGGGACACCAGGAGGTCCCATATACAGATAAGGACAGAACTCCCCTGGGTTCAAAGGTCAATTTTTGTCAACAGTCTAATTGAAGTCTTACAACGCTGCTCACCTAATCCAGGCTGAAGATTCAAAGAGCTCTGCTGAGATACAGCGGTGTGACACCTCTCATTGGCAACAACGATATAAAAGGCAGAGAGACTCTTCATCTACAATAAAAACTTAGCGCTGGTAGGTATGGTTGCCTCTGACCTTCACTTGAATAATTTTTAACTTATTCAAAGTTAAAAATTGAAAACACTCACCTAGTCACTATGCTATGTATTAGCCTTTATTTTACAACAGTTTTCATTGGGTGAGCCTATTATCTTGCTTAATTTGTACAAAGAGCAGAAAGTCAAAGTTCATTTAGTTAATCAGTATCTTTAAGGTAAAGCTGTTAAAAACACAACAGCTGGTTTATCTACAGACACATCCACCATGGAGCTGCGTCTCTCTGTTTCCGTCCTGCTGCTGCTTTGTGCTCCAGAAAACTCAAATGGAGGGAAGATTTTGGTGTGGTACAGTGAGTCCAGCCACTGGATCAACATGAAGCCGGTACTGGAGACACTGGTGGACAGAGGACACCAGGTGACGGTTCTGGTCCCGAGTGCATCGCTGTTCATGAACAGCAGCGAACCGTCTCGCTTCCACTACAGACCTTTTGATGTCGACGTCTCAGTAAAAGATTTAGAAAAAATTTTTGAAGACATTATTCACTTCTCTATGTATGAGATGGATTTCAAGAACCCCTTTGAGATTTACACACATCTTTTAGATTTAATAAAGAAACACATGAAGTTTTCTCTTAAATTCCTGGATGGAGTTGTGAAATCAGAACCCATCATGAAGAAGCTGAAGGAGGGAAACTACGATCTGCTATTTGCTGACGCAATCTATACCGGAAGTGACCTGACTGCCGATATTTTAGGCATCCCTCTCGTCCTTTCTTTGCGGTTTTCCTCAGCTCATAATGCTGAGAGGATGTGCGGTCAGCTTCCTGCTCCATCGTCCTTCGTCCCAGGTGCCATGAGCAAACTCACAGACAAGATGGACTTCTCAGAGAGACTGTACAACGTCCTCTTCTACGCTCTACAGGACATCGTAATAAACCAGTTCATGTTGAAAGATATTGACAAATATTACTCTGAAGTCAGAGGTAAGAAACCAATTTGTAATTCCAGACTATTCGTTTAAAAAAAGAAAAAGTGAACACTTAAAAAATCTTTGCCCTTTGTTGTGTCTGCTGTAACAGGAACACCCACCAGTGCCTGTGAGTTGATGGGTAAAGCGGATATCTGGCTGCTGAGAACCTACTGGGATTTTGATTTTCCTCGTCCACTCCTCCCCAACTTTAAATTTGTTGGAGGGATCCACTGCAAACCAGCTAAACCTTTACCGGAGGTGGGGTTATAATCCACCATTTCAAAAGTTGTTTAAAGACCTGAACTAAACAAATAACCAGCCAACAGAATTTAAAACCAACTAACTGGCTCAATGACTGAAAATATTACTTTTTTTGCAGGAAATGGAAAAGTTTGTCCAAAGCTCTGGAGATGCTGGTATTGTTGTCTTCTCTTTAGGATCAATGGTCAAGAACCTATCCACAGAAAAAGCGAACATGATTGCCTCAGCGCTCGCTCAGCTTCCACAAAAGGTCAAGAAAATCCATGTGACAATCAAACTCTGCTCAGGGTCAGGGGAGGTAACACAAAGTGTCAAGGTGGTAAAATAAAGGATTTAAAAGGTTTCTTACAAGAAACTTCGGCAACAGGAGATACAACTCAAACCAATAAACAATCAAAACCAAACAAAGATTTGGTAAGCTGGGTAAAAAATACCTTCTAAAAATAAAACATTCAATATTTCTAAACTAACACAAAACAAACCAAACAAAACATGGGGGAGAAGCACCACCCAACCTGCAACTAATGCTGGTTTCAAATTGCAGAAATGTCTAACTGGCTATTAGATTATCAGATTGAATAATCTGATTGAATCATTGACTGAACCATTTAGCATAATGGTTCAAAATCTAAATGATCTTCAAAAAGCAATGATGGAAGCAACAAAGGGACCTACACCTGTAGAGTCAGTCCAAAACCGCCCAGTGAATAAAGAGCATTTTAAAGGGGCAGCTCATCCATTAAGCTTTCACAGGAGGTGCAGGGCAAAGGTTCCCAATAGTCTGGGTGTGTTGCCACGGTTCAATCTGCATTTCTTACAAAGTAAACTTTTAAATATGTAGCATGTCCAAAAATAAAGATTTGTATGACTTATACATATGTTGTTTTAAAATCATGACATATCAAATCATAAAACCGGTTTTGACCATTTTTAGGTGCTGTGGAGATACAGTGGGCAGAAACCACAGACTCTGGGTTCAAACACCAGAATATACGACTGGATCCCACAAAACGACCTGCTGGGTGGGTAAATAAGAGAATCCATCACATTTTAGCATCACTTATGTTAAAACAAACAATGATAAATGAAATACTCAGAAATGCCCCATTACATTACATAAAGTTATTATTGATAACTTTTTTCTAAATTCCTTTTTTCTAAAAATGTATTATTTTGATGCATAGAAGTATCTCAGAAGAAATGTACCGTAAATATGTGTAGTTATGCATTTAAAAAAACAACTTTATGTGACCCTGACCGGCTTAGTTTGATTTCATCCAGCATAATTTATATGGAAATTAACTGATAATGTTGTTTTTTATCAGGTCATCCTAAAACCAAAGCTTTCATCACTCATGGTGGAGCAAACGGGATCTATGAGGCCATCTACCACGGCGTTCCCATGGTGGGAATCCCCATGTTTGCTGACCAGCCAGACAACATGGTGCACATGGAGGCCAAAGGAGCTGCAGTTAGTGTTAAATTTAACTTTATGACAAATGAGAGCCTCACAGTTGCCCTGAACATGGTCATCAACAACAAATCGTAAGTGGTTTTCTTTCCTTATGCGACATTTATCATATTTATGGTAACAAAACATACATTATTTATTCTTGATGGGCAAATGTAGGAATTGCCATGGAGTTATGTTGTAAACAGATGTATCATATACAACAAGGGTCCGTGGACCATTTATGATTCTTGAAATGATTTTGTGCGATCCAAATTAATAATTTAGCAACAGCAAAACTGTGGCCTTCTAGATAATTTTTTTCTTTAAATTTTGGGACAAGATGCTCATTGACTTGAGACCTGAAACGATACAAAGAAAAGTTTTGGAAAGAAAAACCTAAGGTAAATAATAAAGTACACACCTAAGTTATTTATTTTTCCTCGTCATCCACAGATACAAAGAAAACGTGATGCGACTGTCCAGAATCCACCATGACAGACCCATGAGTCCTCGGGACGAGGCCGTCTTCTGGATCGAGTTCACCATGAGGAACAAAGGAGCCAAACACCTGAGGGTACAGGCCCACGAACTCACCTGGTACCAGTACCACAGCCTGGACGTCCTAGCCTTCCTCCTTATTATAGATCTGCTCCTCATCTTCATCCTCTTCAAGAGCTGCAGCTTCTGTTTCAAGAGATGCTGCAGCAGAAAACAGACAAAGAGAAAAGCTGAATGAAAAAACAGAAGTGAGATCTTCTGTTCAGGTGCTTTTCTAACATAATAAAGTATTTTGAGGTGTTCATGGAATTGCAGTTTTAAAATTTACACATATTAAACATTTAAACATCAGGATTGAGGACACATAAAAATAAGTATTCCCATTAATTCTTTTGTACTTCTGTTATTCTCAGTACAGCATTTCTCAAATTCTGACCAACTCAAGCATAATACTGCCACCACTATGTTTCACTGTGATGCCACTGCGCCCAACCTAGAATGCCTCTTGAGAGCAAACAGGTTTTGGGTGTTTTCACACTAGACTTGGTTTGATTGGGGACCAAAACTGCAACATTTGTTAAATTTGCAGCTGGTGCAGTTCTCACTTTCACACTGCACTGTGTCAAACAAACCAAACATTTAAATAAAACCTGCTCCCAGCCCTCACCTATGGTGGCGCTGCACCAAGAAATACTAAAGGAAATGACATGAGAATCTCAGAAGAAGACGCAGAGTGCCACTTTCTTCTTCACGAAAGGTAAACAAATGTGAAATGATGTCACACTTTAATGATTATAGGATAGTGCTTTTATTGTTGATAGAAGACCACAAACCATTTCTCCCTCTAGTGATTTGATTTGGTTGTGTCTACCCAGAATGCTTTGCGCTGTAGTGTACTTTCTGCTTTAGGAGCAGTATCTGGTCCACTTGTGTCCACATATGCACTTTCAACTGAACTAAGTTCTCTTTTCTTGGTCCACATCAGAGACTTTCCTGGCAAAAAAACTAGTTTGATTAAAGCGGATTAAACTGGGGGGGGAAGGTTGTGACTCCAGCCACGAAGGACTGACTATAGACGGACGGTGAGAGAGCTTTAAATCCCTCAATGCTCTGCATTAGCACAGTTTCAGTTTCAACAGGAAGAGTTTCACTGCATGAATGTGACACCACATGAATGTGACACCAGGTTAATAAAACCCACATCCTAAAACACACTCGCCTTTTTTTTCCCCCTAGTGCAGGTGTGCCCAAAGTCGGTCCTTGAGGGCCGACTTTGGGCACCCCTGCCCTAGTTGGTCGTGAGAAAGGCGTTGAGGAGACGAGCTCAAAACTGAAACCATTTTCACTTTTGAAGTTTCAAACGTGATGATTCAACTTAACAAAAACAGCCACATTTAAAGTTTATGATATCACTAATCAGTATTTAAAACTATCATAAGAAAATCTAAGATTCTTACTTTATAAATAATCAAAATAATGCAATCAGTACAGAGAAACCTTTGACAAATAATGACCAGCATTCTGACAAAACTTTACTTGTGCATAAAAACTGTGACAGTTGTAAAAAAACATTCAAACTACATAAGTTACTGGATGCCACCTGCAGGGAAACAGAGTGTATTACAACTAGATCTAAAAACAAGGACGTTTTTGGGCCAGTTGTTTTTCCAGTTGAAAAATGAAAACTGTGGTTTTCATGTGCATTGTATTGCTATCAAATCTTAAAAAGATTCAAGCCACAACAAGAAACAAGGTAGACAAATAAGATTTGCTCTAGCTTTCGCCACACCTTAAGATTTGGCAGACATCCAAAGCTGACGTAATGCAGATTCAACCTCTTTTCCTCAATTTAGAGGTGTGTCTACAGTTACCTTTGCAGCTGTTACTTTTTCTCTTACTAACAGCTCTCCAGGGCTCACCCTGTTATCTTGCATTATTCAGTATAAAGAGCAGTGAGTTAGAGTTTGTTTAGTTAATCAGTGTCTTTAAGGTAAAGCTGTTAAAAACACAACAGCTGGTTTATCTGCAGACACACATCCACCATGGAGCTGCGTCTCTCTGTCTGTGTCCTGCTGCTGCTTTGTGCAACCAGAAGCTCCAAAGGAGGGAAGATTTTGGTGTGGTACACTGAGGCCAGCCACTGGATCAACATGAAGCCGGTACTGGAAACACTGGTGGACAGAGGACACCAGGTGACGGTCCTGATCCCGAGTGCGTCGATGTTCATGAACAGCAGCGAACCGTCTCGCTTCCAGTATGAACCTTTTGACGTCGACGTCTCAGTAAAAGATTTAGAAAAGCTTTTTGATGATCTTCTTCACTTCTCCTTGTATGAGATGGATTTCATGAGCACCTACGAGATTTCTGTAAAATTTTTTGATTTAATGAAGTCTAACATGAATATTGTTTTAAAGTTTTTGGACGGCGTTGTGAAATCAGAAACCATCATGAAGAAGCTGAAGGAGGGAAATTACGACCTGCTATTTGCTGACGCAATCTACCCTGGCCATGACCTGACTGCAGATATTTTGGGCATTCCTCTTGTTCTTTCTTTGCGTTTCTCCATTGCTCATAATCTTGAAAGGATGTGTGGTCAGCTACCTGCTCCTCCTTCCTATGTCCCAGCTGTTATGAGCAAACTCACAGACAAGATGGACTTCTCAGAGAGACTCTCCAATGTCCTCTTCTACATTTCGCAGGATATTTTAATAAGACAGTTCATGTGGAAATCGATTGACGAATATTACTCTGAAATCAAAGGTAAGCAATCAAACGTCAAAGTTAGTATTCTAAGTTTCCAAAATTAACATGAAAACTTTCAAATCTTTTGCTTTTTGTTACTGTATCAGGAACACCCACTAGTCCCTGTGAACTCGTGGGAAAGGCAGATATCTGGTTGATGAGAACCTACTGGGATTTTGATTTTCCTCGTCCACTCCTCCCCAACTTTAAATTTGTTGGAGGGATCCACTGCAAACCAGCTAAACCTTTACCAGAGGTGGGGTTATAATCCACCAATTCAAAAGTTGCTTAAAGACCTGAACTAAACAAATAACCAGCCAACAGAATACAGAATTTAAAACCAACTAACTGGCTCAATGACTGAAAATATTACTATTTTGCAGGAAATGGAAAAGTTTGTCCAAAGCTCTGGAGATGCTGGTATTGTTGTCTTCTCTTTAGGATCGATGGTCAAGAACGTATCCACAGAAAAGGCAAACATGATCGCCTCAGCGCTCGCTCAGCTTCCACAAAAGGTCAAGAAAATCCAGAAAAAAGATTGTGTTTGAAGCCTGTTAGAGTTTATTTAACCAACTTTCAACCATGTATGCCACCCCAAACATTAAGATTTGTATGACTGACTCATTCTGTTTTAAAAACATGAACAACACATCAAACCACACGACTGAACAACAATTTTTTGGCCATTTGTAGGTGCTGTGGAGATACAGTGGGCAGAAACCACAGACTCTGGGTTCCAACACCAGAATATACGACTGGATCCCACAGAACGACCTGCTGGGTGGGTAAATAAGAGAATCCATCACATTTTAGCATAATTTATGTTAAAATAAAAACCATGTTAAATGAGATATACAGAAACACCACACTGCAACGACAATTATGACTCTGCTAACTTTACTCTTGTTCAAATTATTCAACTGAGAATTTGGCCTTAGCTTCTAATGATACACAAATATATATCTATATAGCTTTGATGGATAAAACTCATTACTGTGATGCATGCATGTAGCTAACAAGAAATGTAAATAAATGTAGTTAAGCAGTTATTAAAAAAAATATAGAAACCTAGGCAGCACTTAGTTTGACTTGATCCACCATAATTTTCATGAGAATTAAATATGAATGTTTGATAATTTTGTTTTCAGGTCATCCTAAAACCAAAGCTTTCATCACTCACGGTGGGACAAACGGGATCTATGAGGCCATCTACCACGGCATTCCCATGGTGGGAATCCCCATGTTCGGGGACCAACCAGACAACATGGTGCACATGGAGGCTAAAGGAGTTGCAGTTACTGTTAAATTTAACTTTATGACAAATGAGAGCCTCAAAGATGCCGTAAACATGGTCATCAACAACAAATCGTAAGTCGTTTTCTTTCCTTATGTGCCAATTACAAATTTTTATATATATTTTCAGTGTATCAAATCAAATATACATTAACACACAGTTAACAGTCAAAGGAAGTATATCATCAACCAAGACAAAGTTTTGAATCCTGAACTCAATTTTTCACACTTGTTGGTTATAACCTGACAGCCCCAGAAGTTATGAAAGTAACTGGAAGCAACATGCATATCCACTACCTTAATGGCATTTTTGTATGGGAGTGATAAAGTACCTTTGCGTTAGACCCTGTTGTTGTCCATTGTAGTTGGCATATTTTGATCCAGCTCTCCTTTGAGATACTCGTATTTCACACTTTTTCTTTATACTTTCAGAGCTGTCATGTGTACTTTCCTTGAATCCTTGTTTAACCTGGATATATTATAGTTCTGTAGTTTACACTTGTTAATGGTAGAAATAAATGTAAAAAGCCCAAATTCTTCTTTTCAAAGATTACTTTCAGGTGTCTAACCTACAAATATCTGTAAACGTCATTCTGAGCTAAACCATGTTTATTCTGAAGGATCTCAAAACTCAAAAAAGCCCCTTGTGAATGAAAGAGTAATCGGTTAATAATCCTTTTGGCGTTGATTTTTTTAAAACAATAATCCTGTGTATTAGGCGCAAACTGCAAGTCGTAAGAACACCATCTCAAAACATTTGAGAAGTGGTGACACTTTTGATTATTTCCATGAATTTAACAAGGAGTCAATTATGAAATCATCAGTAAATGTTGCAGTATCATCATGACTGGCAAGTCTTTCATAACACTTACAGATTAGAGGCTTAAATAATATTCCTTTCCCAAATAATCCCTTTTATTTCTATAAACTGTTTGCTGTTGACGTACTTGATGTTCCATTCATAAATGTTTCACTGATGTTGTTAAACATTCATAAGTAATTTTTATGAAAATTACGGTGGATCAAGTCAAACTAAATGCTAGCTAGATTTATATAATTTTTTTTCAATAACTTCTTAACTACATTTATTTACATGTGGGGCTTACCAGCATATTTATGATGCTTCTGTTGCCTTATCATTTACAATGGCAATGCAAAATAACAGCTCATGAATATCCAAACGTTAAACAGTCATGGTCATACTTTCCTGTTTTTTAAATTAATTTTGCTTGGCCCAGACAAGACACCGTAGCTTTAGGTACTGAAAATCTATCAATTTTCTCATAGGCCCTATGAAGTTTGCTGAATATCTGCAGTCAATTTTTGTGGTTTATTTTGGGCCACACTTTGAAAAGTCCCATCCAAAGCCATTTACAAGTTTTATAAAACTCATCAATTATTCTGTCAATTGATGAGTTTGAGTGGGCAAATGCAAAAATGGCCATGGAGTTATGGTGGAAAGCAGTTAGATGCATCACAATAAGGGTCTGGACAAGATGTTCTCCAACTTGAGACCTTTGAAAAGAGAATTCAAAAACAAAAAACCTAAGGTAAAGCATAAAGTATACAGCCAAGTTATTTATTTTTCCTCGTCATCCACAGATACAAAGAAAACATGATGCGACTGTCCAGAATCCACCATGACAGACCCATGAGTCCTCGGGACGAGGCCGTCTTCTGGATCGAGTTCACCATGAGGAACAAAGGAGCCAAACACCTGAGGGTCCAGGCCCATGAACTCACCTGGTACCAGTACCACAGCCTGGACGTCCTAGCCTTCCTCCTTATTATAGATCTGCTCCTCATCTTCAT
>CAEFZX010031248.1:0-23478 GCA_903066825.1 Alfaro cultratus | reverse complement strand
GTGCTACGACCCCGCAGTGCCCACGGAACCTGGTCCTGTGGCATAAGGCACAGTGATTAATACTATTACAATTTATAACAGTAACGTATTCTTACCTTGACAGCGTTCAGAAAAAACTGAGCAAATATTTTGAGGTGGACAACTTGCCTAGCATAGAGCTATCCTCGGCTCTAACACAGCACAGCTTCCTCCCGCTGCCCTGATGTGAACAACGGAATAAAACACGTACAAAAACGAAGAGACTTGGCGGGTTGCTACGCTAGTGCTCACCCAGAGTTGCGAACATATTTAATGGAGGCTATAATATAATTCTTCATCACAATTAATATTAAAATAAGTTTGTTAAAAGTTACTTACCTTTTCTGTAGCACAACTCCGTTCAGAATCCAAAATAGAAATAGCCGTTTCACAAACGTTAGAAAACTGGCTCTTCGTCTTCTTCCTCCTCCTCTTCCTCTTCGCGGTTACCAAAACTCTTTACTGGCGCGTTATTGACACTTGACAGAGTCAAAAGTTTCACTGCGTGAATGTAGCATTTTACTCTGACTTTTAACTCCAACGTCAGAGCTGATTTACACTCCATATAGTTATAAATATTCTATTTAGATGAAATTAGGTTAACACTGGAATATTAACACCGCTGCTTGGGGCTGATCATGTGAAATAGTCCAGGGGGCGCTATAGAGAAATGAGGCAACGCCCACCAAAGTTTGTTATGGATTCCTGTCAGGGGGTGGATAAGGATGCATCCCAGTGAGTTTGGAGCAGCTCAGCCCGAAACTGTGGAATTCAGAGCCAAACATATGGCAGCGGCTTTGCAGGTGACTTCTCCACGCTGCCACGCCCACCTGCTCCATGGAAACTGGTCGGTGTTGGAATCCACAACACACCAACATGTCTTCTGTCTCTTGACAAAGTTTCATGTTGATTAGGTCAAAGGGGTAAGATAGCGACCGTTCACAGCAAAACATTACACTTCCTGTTCTCAGGGGGGCGTGGCCTAAGTGATGTCATCATTTGACGATTGGGTATTGTAGGACACCTGATGATGATCAATCACTGAACGTTTGGTGCCTCTGTATGTGTTTGTGTAGGAGATATAACAGTTTCGTGTTTCATGGTGAGTAGGTGAAATTTGACCATTGGTAACGCCCCTTCAGCATGCTCAAAAACTCACCGTTTTGATAACTAAAAACCGGCCATGGCTTATGAACAGACCCACCGAGTTTGAAGCCAATCAATCGAAATCCCCAGGAGGAGTTTGATCAAATACGAAGGCTGTAAACATCAAAAATCGGGTCAGAATCTGAACTTCAATCCAAAATGGCCGACTTCCTTTTGGGTTTAGACCATGGCTCCAAGAGACTTTTTTGTACGTCCTGACAAGATACACAAATGTACCAGGTTTCGTAATTCTAGGTTAAAGCATGGCTTGGGGCTGATCATTTAAAATATTCTAGGGGGAACTATAGGGAAATGAGGCCATGCCCACCAAAGTTTGTTATGGATTCCTGTCAGGGGGTGGATAAGGATGCATCCTAGTGAGTTTGAAGAAGCTCGGCCCAAAACTGTGGAATTCAGAGCCAAACATATGGCAGCGGCTTTGCAGGTGACTTCTCCACGCTGCCACGCCCACCTGCTGCATGGAAACCGGTCGGTGTTGGAATCCACAACACACCAACATGTCTTCTGTCTCGGGACACAGTTTCATGTTGATTAGGTCAAAGGGGTAAGATAGCGACCGTTCACAGTAAAACATGACACTTCCTGTTCTCAGGGGGCGTGGTCTAAGTAATGTCATCATTTGACGATTGGGTATTGTAGGACACCTGATGATGATCAATCACTGAAAGTTTGGTGCCTCTGTGTGTTTTTGTGTAAGAGATACAACAGTTTCGTGTTTCATGGCGAGCAGGTGACCTTTGACCCATGGTAAGGCCCCTTCAGCATGCTCAAAAACTCACCGTTTTGATAACTTTTAATTGGCCATTCCTTATGAAGACACTGACCAAGTTTGAAGCCGATCAATCAAAATCACCTGGAAGGAGTTTGATCAAATGCAAGGGATGTAAACGTCAAAAATGGGGTCAAAATCGGACCTTCAATCCAAAATGGCCGACTTCCTGTGATACTTGTGTAAACTCACGATGTGTTTACAGTTAATAAAACAAAATATAGGTTCGGCTACGGGAGTAGAGAAATGCATAAGTATATTAATGACCACATTGTTTGTGTGGGGGGGAGAAACATGCTTCACCCACACCAGCTTATCCGTTACTTCTACGGGTTTTAAACATTAAACAACATAAATGTGCTACTTCAGCTTTCCGTTTCAATTAAATAAAATTATCTTCCAAATAACGTCTTTCGCAGAAGATAAAATACAATTTTAACTCACCAAGTCCAGTTCTGTAATATATAATACTGTCCCGAACGCAGTCAAAAAGAATGCAGAAAGGTCCTCCTCCAAAAATGGGGAAGTTTCCAGACACAAGGTAGACTTTTTAATCGGCGATTTCTTTTATCTTTCTCTTTCACAGCACAACTCTTTTAGCCTCTTCGTTCTCACTTTTTCTTTGTTCTCTCTGATTCTTCTTCTAGCGCCAGAGAACGTAGCAACCCGGTTGTCTGGAGCTAGTCACATGGGCTACACATCAATATGACCCTTCAGAATAAGAGATTTCTCACATTTGACTGTGTTAGCTGCTGACAAAATAAAACTGTTTCATACAGTTTCAAACCAAACAAAATATCATAACTGGAAATGCAGAATTTATAATGTCCGCAATTATTATTTTTTATATTTTTAACTATTTTAAGACTTATTTACATTTAGTGAAGGCTATTTTAACCTAGGTTACACCTTGCACTATGACATTAATTGTAAATTTTGAGTGTCTTGGGGAGCTCTACAAGTGTACCAAATTTCATGTCTGAGAAAAACTGAGAGCATTGAAATTCGCAGAGGAAAACATTGAGACCGTAGCAATTCACCAAAGGAAAACATTACACTTTTTGTTTTGAGACAGAGAGGAAGAGAATTCGCAAATGAGCAGAGAGGTTTGCGAGCGGATAGGTAGTCCATGCAGAGAGACGTTTTGCATGTGAGGAGTAAATCTCATTTGGAGAATAGAGATATAAAATGTTCTTTCAAACCAAAAATATAAGCACAAGTGCTACAAGATCTGAGAACAAAGAAATGAAATCCTGCTTGCAAATTGAAACGTGTGCTCTCGACTTATGACAGTAAAATCCCTCCATAGAGCTGTCATGTTCAGAAATTCAAAAAAGAATTATGGTATGATAACTTATTGACATGTTTTCACTGAAGTCTTATTTTGAATAGAAAATGACTGCCTTGACTTGTCTTCCTTGAACTAGAACTAGACCAAAATAAAAGGGCAATCCCTAATCTCCAGCTACTATGTTTAATCTCATTTTACAGACCCATTTCCTCTTCTTTATTGTGAATAATCCACTGTACCCATCATCCTTGAGTTTCTTCCCTTTTCTTATGATTGTGGCAACAATTGGTCTCACAAAGCTGTTTGCTAGTTGTCCTGTAGCTAGTGACAGTACATCTGGAGCCAGGCTTTGAAGTGTGAACCGAGTAAAAAGGGCAGTATGTCCGATGAAGCCCCACTTTTCTTGCTTGTGTCATCTTGCCTTAGAACCACATGACTAACAAATGATGCATCGCATTACACTGTAAAAAAAAAAGTCACTATATAATTTACAGTAATTTACTGGCAGCAGGGTTGCCAGCCAGTTACTGTAATTTTTACGATAAAGAAATTACAGTAACCTTACTGTAATTCTATTAGTTTTACTGTGATTTTATTACAGTTTTACTGTAATTTTGTTACAATTTTACTTCAATTTTATTAGTTTTACTGTAATTTTATCAGTTTTACTGTAATTTTATTGCAGTTTAACTGTAATTTTTATTACTGTATTACTGTAATTTGATTTGTGTTACTGTAATTTCTTTGAAATAGCACAGTAATTATATAAAATGGTTACTGTGATTTCATCACATTTTTATCATAATAAATTTACAGTAGTCCTGTAGTAGAATTACAAAAAGATGTCATTTTACAGTAGTTCATGAAACTGCATACTTTGCTAGCTTTTAAAAGTTTAAATGTCAACTTGCAACTTAATTTACCAAACTCTCAAAAAATATTCTTTTTCTAATAAATTTATAAATACATCTCTTTATTTTATTATCAATTTAAATCTGACAAACTGAAGCAAAACAAAATCTAGTATTTTGCAACAGCAATATTTGTAACGTTAAAGTAAAATCAGCCAGAACCCAAAACGCAGCCAAAGCAAGTGGACGGTTATTACGAAAAATAATGATCCCCCATTCCCCATAAAGGAATGGGGGATCTGCAGGGGTAAAGAATCCAGCTGGGGATGGTTGGGTGAATGGGCAACGGGAGGTCTTGGGGGTTCAGACAGGGACAAACAGAAGACAGGGACAAAATCCACCAACCAGAGGCTGAGTTGTGAAATCATCCGGGGTCATCCACGGGAGGTTCACAGGCAGTGAAAGTCCAGTAATCAGAAGACTAGAGGCAGGGTCAGAGACAGGAAGGTTTCAGCAACAGGAGGTCAGGACTCTTCCAACAGCAGAAGGTGAAAATCTTTGGTCAAAAAACAGGCAGGATCAGAAAACCAGAAAATTCTTTGAGACATGAAACAAGGCTTGTGCTGTGACTGGGGCAACAGACGATCTCGCACTGAGCTGGTGACGAGCAGCTGTTTAAATAGGGAGCAGCACAGTGCAGGTGAGGGTAATGAGTAATCAACACAGTCAAGGTAGAGCTGAAGGACTGGTATCATGACATCACCTCCTCCTCAAGGGGCGGCTCTTGACGTCCCTCTGGGCTGGTCTTGATGCTGGCAATGAAAGTCGCGGATGAGGCCCTTATCCAGGATCAGGCAAGAAGGTATGCAGGACTTCTCCTCAGGACCATAGCCCTTCCAGTCCACAAGGTATTTGAAGCCACAGCCCCGATGTCGGGAACGTAGCAAGCGTCTCACAGTAAAGGCAGGGACTCCATCAATGAGTCGGGGGGCTGCAGGAGGTCTGGATGGAGGGCAAAACCTGGATGACATCACAGGTTTGATCTTGGAGACATGGAAGGTGGGGTGTACACGCAATGAAGAAGGCAGATTGAGGCACACAGCTACTGGGTTAATAACCTTGGCAACAGGAAAAGGGCCCACAAAACGGGGTGCCAACTTGCGATTTTCTACCTTAATGGGTAAATCCTTAGTGGATAACCACACCTTCTGACCCACCAGGTATCTTGGGGCTTGGGATCTGTGGCGATTGGCATTACGGGCATAAACAGCAGAGGTCTTGCAGAGAGCCGCTCTGGCCTTTCTCCAGACTCTGAGACAATGACGTGCTGATAAATGGGAAGCAGAAACCTGGGTAGTCCCTTCCTGAACAGAGAGAATAGGTGGCTGATAGCCATAAACAACATGAAATGGTGACAGACCTGTGGCACTTGATGGTAATCCATTGATGGCGTACTCTACCCAAGGTAAGTTCTGGGACCAGCGACTGGTAGCATCCATCAATAGAATGCGCAACTTGGACTCAACCTCCTGATTCATCCTCTCTGTCTGGCCATCTGTCAGAGTTTGAAAACCTGAAGAGAGACTGACATCAATGCTGAGACGGGTGCAGAACTCACCCCAAAAACGAGAATTGAACTTCGGTCCTCTATCAGAAACGATGTTGCGGGGGATGCCACAAAGTCTGAACACTTCTCGGGCCATCACATGAGCGAGATCAGGTGCTGAAGGCAACTTGCGTAGAGGAATGAGGTGGGTCACTTTGGAGAATCTGTCAACCACAGTGAGGAATACAGTGTTACTTTGAGAGGGAAGGTAGGCCGGTGACAAAATCCATTGATGTGGGACCATGATCGATGTGGAATGGGCAGAAGCCTCAGTAGACCAGCTGGGGGGCGAATGGAGGGCTTTACTCTGGAACAGGTGTCACATGCTAACACAAACGCTCATGTGTCCTTTCTGAGTGTGATCCACCAGAATCCTGACTGGACCACTGCTAGAGTCTTTGTTATACCTGGGTGACAGAAAAGTTTAGAACCATGACAGAACTGACGGACTTTAGACACCATTTCTTCATGAACGAACAGCAGCTCTTTATTTGAATATTTTATGGTAACACAAAGATCAGGTGCTAGGTAGACAGAATCTAGTGTCAAACATAGCGGTGGTAATACGATGTTGTGGGACTGCTTTCTAGCAAGAGTAGTAAGAAAAATGTTCCTAGTAGTTAGTTATGAAGTCTCCTGTATAACCTTAAATTATCACAAGAAGAGAGAAACCAGAAACCTACAAGGGCATTCAAGAGGACACTGAACTGGAGGTGGTTGTTTCTGATGACTCCTCTTGAGCAAGCTCTCAATACTGGTAAGAGCTAGTCTGGTCTTGGAGGGTAGGATGTAGTCATGGTCAACAGAATCAGAAGGACAGACAGAAGCCTGATGAAGTCCAGAAAGGGCATCTGGTTTGACGTTCTTGCTGCCAGGTCGATAGGCCAAGGTGAAGTCAAATCTGCTAAAGAATAGTGCCCATCTAGCTTGGCGTGGGTTCAGTCTCTTGGCAGACTTGAGGTATTGCAAGTTCTTATGGTCTGTCCACACAGTAAAAGGATGTGTGGACCTCTCCAGCCAGTGCCTCCATTCCTCCAATGCTAGTTTGATAGCCAACAGTTCTCTCTCTCCAACGTCATAGTTTCTTTCGGAGGCAGAGAGCCGATGAGAAAAGAAGGCACAAGGATGTAACCTGGCATCATCTGCAAACCGTTGAGACAGGACTGCACCGACCCCAGTGTCCGAGGCATCAATCTCCATCACAAAAGGTTAGACAAATCTGGAAAATGCAGAATGGGATCTGAGGTGAAGAGACGCTTTAGCTTACGAAAGGCTTGTTTGGCCTCTGAAGACTTGAACCGGGTCCTTGTTGAAGTGAGTTGATGAAGAGGGGCAGCCACAGAACTATAATCCTTGATAAAACGGCAATAAAAATTGGCAAACCCAAGAAACCGTTGAAGCTCCTTCAAATTGGATGGGACGGGCCAGTCCAAGACTGCAGCCACCTTAGATGGATCCATGTTAATCCTGCCAGGAGCAATGACAATACCCAGAAAGGATACAGATGATTGATGGAAAGCACACTTCTCAGCCTTAACAAATAGTTTATTTTGTAGAAGCCTGAGAAGAACCTCACAAACATGCTTGATAAGGGTAGGTAGATCCTTTGCAAAAATCAAGATGTCATCAAGTTATACAAAAACAAATCTGTTTAGCATGTCCCTTAAAACATCATTAACCAATGGCTGGAAAACGGCTGGGGCATTGGTGAGCCCAAAGGGCATGACCAGGTATTCATAATGCCCTGAAGGGGTGTTTGAATGCGGTCTTCCATTCGTCTCCTTCTCTTATACCAGATGGTAGGCATTACGCAGATCCAGTTTAGTGAACACAGTACTACCTTGAAGGAGCTCAACAGCAGAAGTCATGAGGGGCAGAGGGTACCTGTTCTTAACTGTGATTTTGTTAAGGCCTCGATAATCAATGCATGGTCTAAGAGACCCATCCTTCTTACAAAGAAAAATCCTGCTCCTCCTGGGGAAGAAGACTGATTAGTCCTGCCTTGAGGGCATCAGAAATGTATTCCTCCATTGCCCCTCTTTCAGGACCAGAAATGGAATACAATCTGCCTCGAGGTGGGGTGGTTCCAGGGCAAAGGTCAATGGCACAGTCGTACTCTCTATGGGGAGGCAGAGAAGTAGCCTTCAATTTGTTAAATACCTCATGCAAATCATGATAAACCTTAGGGACCCCAGATAAATCTGGGTAATCATGGTTGATCTCACAAGGAGATGTCATGATAGGGGCTTCCCTCAAACAAGAAGTGGAGCAAGATGGTCTCCAAGACTGAACCTCACCAGTGAACCAGTTAATGAATGGACTGTGTTTGATGAGCCAAGGGCGTCCCAGAATCACCAGACTCTCTGGAGACCTGGTCAGCAGAAACGTGATCCTGTCGTGGTGGTTTCCTGAAATCAGTACAGAAATAGGCTTAGTGCAGTGATCAATCTCATTTGATCAATGAGATGCCCATCAATAGCAAAAATCTCGTGGTGGTGGGGGGGGCGCTGGGGGGAGAGGGAGTACCGGGGGGAGTGGGGGCGCCGGTGAGATGTTCGCATCCACCTCAAAAATATGTAGTTGCACCCCTGCACACGGGGTGTGCAGGGGTGCACTAGGACAATCACTGTTGTCCTAGTGTTTTGCATAAGTCGTCCTGTTGGTTTTGATGTCACTTTTCCGTTTGTAGCTTTTGTTCCACTTTCTGGGTTGAGCTTATGAATCGCCTAAACACAGAAGGGAGACTGTTGAAAATTACCCTTTAGTTTTTTTTAAGTACATATTACATTTTTATATTAGATGCCTGTGAACTACCAAATATGCTTTGTAAAGGCATTACTGAAATAGTTCTCATAGCTCTCACCTATGAAAAAATACTCCATGTGGCAAAAGACGCAGTTGGACCCTCTTGTGCCCTTGATGCTGTTTCCTGAAAAATAACAATGTTCAGTGATATTAGTTTTAATTCTAACTTAATACTCAGGTCCAGAAAGATATTTCCATAGACAGATACATTCTGATTTCTCTATCCATATACATTTACGGACAGAGACACCTTCTGTGCCTCTATCTGTAGACCTAAGGATGGCAGATACAGTGAGATGGCAATATCTCATTATGTCTTCCATTCATTAGTCTATGAACAGAAGGATGGAAGTTACAGTGAGACACAGACAATTGGAGTATCTGGGGCGGTGGGAGGGGTGAGCGGTCGGTCTTGTCACCCCCCCACCAGATGGCGTCCTAGGTGGTCGCCCATGGCAGAATCTGGCACTGGCTAATTAATCACAGTTAGTCACTATGCCTAAATTTAAAATATAAATATGCACACAGCTGTGCATATTGCTGCACGCCAACAATTTATCTTGCATTTGTAGTCTCCCATACTCAATAGCAACTAAGAGAAATTTACTCCGCTACACATGAATACAAGTGGTACCAAATTTGTTCGGGAGCCAACTGATAGGTAAGATCAATTTTATTAGCTCTATTTTATTTTCTAGTTCTTCAATGCCCCACCCTTTTATGATACCTCAAAGGGCAACATGAAGCCCATATCAAACATGCATATTCTCAAAAAATGTTTTGTTGTCTCAAACCAACCATGTCTGAATATTTGCAGTTTTCCAGGTTTTTATATTCAGGAAGGTTTATAGCAAGTCAGTTTATTTTAAATGTTGGTTTAGAAATGTTCCTCTACATCCATTTAGATGGATGTAGAGGAACATCCATCTAGTGATGAGGCAGCACTCTATTGTCCTCATCCAGCCAGCGAAGACTGGTGTTATTTGTGCATGTGAAATTGTGTGTGCTAAGGACCCAACACAAGAAAGTTGAAACTGTTCAACTTTTGTTGCTGTCGCGGAAAAAGTATTTCGCTGTTGGTAGCTCCCCGTGTGTAACGTGCTGCTGTAACTAAATAACCCTTTGCGGGAGAGAGGCTCCGATGTCTAAATGATGTCTTGCTTTTGTCCAATTTTTTCTACTGCTGAGGGATCCTCAGGATGACACTCTTATGAGTTATGTTAGCTGATAAATTTGAGTAATTTGTCATAATTAAGATCTTTATCTAATTGGCTCGGTTTCTAATGAGCTTCCAAGAACTTCAAGATAAATTTCACCTAAATAAAAATGAATTCTTTAGATACCTCCATGTCAAAAGCTTTTAGATCAACAAAACAATTTTGGTAAAAAAACATATAAAAATAAAAAATATGTGAGATAAAATAAGAGATTGCATACATATTCAGCCCATTTAATGTGGCTGACCTCAACGGAGGCCCAGCCAGCAGAGCTAGTGCTAGTAGTCTCACACTATCTGGGATGGAGATGACCTGAGTGCTGTGAGAGTGACTCACTTATTTGAAATTAAATTTCACATTTTAAATTGTCATTATTGTGAAGAAATTAGTTTTCACTTTGAAATTGTAGGGGTTTCTTTGTCAAAAAGTATAATCTTGTTAATTATGATTGATTTGTAAAAGGTGTACTTTTACACATACCGTACTGTATCTTCAGTTTTGCAATGTGTAAGGAACAATCAATTGTCATCCAGATTTCAAAATAATCTTTTTAACAGGACAAGTTTCTGATGATCCTCTCGCAGTATTTTAAAAGTGTACCATCAAACCCATACTACTACTTCTATTTTCCTCTGTCATCCAAGAAAGAGGTAAGTTTTCTTTTTCATATCATCACTGAAAAATGTAGTCTTGAAACTAAGGTGTTTCTTAACGCAAACATACTGTTGAAACTAGATATTTACATACAGCTAATAAAATGATTGACCCATTTTTTTTCTTACTGCCTGATGTTAAATCAGACCAAACGACTTTTGCTTTAGCTTAATTGGAATTACAAAAAATATTATTTTATTAATTATTTTAAAATTATATTAGCTAAATTACCGATATTTTGGCGAGAGCAATTTTTAGAGATTTATTTGTATTCCTTCTTTGGATTCAAAAGTTCATATACATTTGGTCAATATCATGTCTTAAAATATATGACTTGGATCAAACCGTTCCGGTTTCCTTCCACAATTTTCTGATAGGTTAACTGGCACATTTGAGTTAATTGCAGTCATACCCGAATTTTAAAACAACACCTGAAGCCCACTACTTTCTTGTTTGACACGATGGTAAGGCCAGAAGAAATTAACCAAGATATGAGCAAGAGAATTATGCAGCTGCTTAAGTCTGGTTCATCCTTAGGAACAATTTACCAATGCTTGAAGGTGCTGCATTCATATGTTCAAACTATTTTATGCAAGTGTAAGCATGATGGGAATTTCCAACCATCATACCGCTCAGGAAGGAGATGGGTTAATGTATTTTAGTCCAGTCTATGTAGATTGACCCCAGAACAAAAGCCTAGTGTAGATGTTAGCTGAAGCTGGTAAGGCAGTGTAGTTATTCAGTGAAACGGTCCTGTTCAGATATGGGTGAGGAAAAAATATTTTCTTCAAAAGAAACATGCAAAGCCAGATTACAGTTTGCAAATGCACACAAGAACAAAGGCTTTAATTTGTGGTGAGATGTCCTGTGCTCTGATGAAACTACAGTGGAACTGTTTGGGCCATAATGACAATTAATACATTTGGAGGAAAAACAGGGATGGTTGTTACCATCCTTACTGTGAAGTATGGGAGACACAGCACCATCTTGTGGTACTGTTTTGCCTCAGGAGAATCTGGTAGACTTCATAAAATACATATCATAAGGAAGGAGCATTAATTATGTAGAAATGTTGAAGCAACATCTAAAGATGCAGCCAGGAAGTAAAAACTTTGCTACAGATTGGTCTTCCAAATGGACCATAGCCCTAAGCAAAAAGTGGCTTAAGGACAACTTAAGGACACTTTAAGTTGGCCATCACAGGCCACTATAAGGCTTTGTGATGGCCTGATGTCAGGCCATCACAAAGTTTGGCAAATATCTGGTTTCAACTGTGTTAGATATTATGAATAGAGTTTACGTAGATGAGGAAAACCAATATTTATTAGCAGTTTTATTTGAAAGAAATCCAATTGAGGCCTACCATTGGGTAATCCACTGGATCCAAGAAGATGACCATTTTCATTGTGAATTCTATACTCAGGTGGAGTCTGAGGATGATGAGACTGAAAGACAACGTAACGAAGAGCTGGTTTCAGAGACAGAGCCTGCAAGTGAAGATGGTGAGGATTCCTGTGGACAGTGTTTCCTCAAGGCATACTGCCCTGCATGCACTGGGGGTTTACCTGCTTTAATACAACTAATTTAGCTGATTGCAAATGAAATGCCCTGGGCTGAAGCACAGTTCAAGGAATTATGTCGAGGTGTTTAGTTTAAAAAGCAGCAAAGCAGTCCCGGATCATCCCACTTCAACCACCATGCTTGACTGTTGTTGTGATATATTCTTGTAGTAAAATAATACTTTGCTACCAGATGTAACAGGACAGACACCTTCTTAAAAGTTCCTATGTGATCTTTTCACTGCATAAAATACCTCCCAAAAGATTTGGGAATCATCAGTGTTTTTTTGGTTTGCCTTTGGGATCTTTTGGATTAGTAGTGGTTTTGCAATTGAACCCCTTTTTTGTTCTGTTCACTGAATTTTTTTTAAAATGTCTTCATGTTAGGACATTTCATTGTTGCTTTTAAAAATATTTTAACTTTTTTCATGTAGACAGGCAGGTTCTATTTAGCTGTTCTTGATTCTACAGGGATGGCAGAAATTAGTCGTTGACATGATTTGTGAAATTAAATTCTACCTTCATAAGCATATGTTTATCACAGTTCATTCATGATTTAACAGGGATCCAGGTTGGTTTTCTTTTTTTTTTTTTTTTCCCCCAAAAAACTTCATTTTGTATTTACTCTGGTCATCTTTATCTAATGCTAACATTTCTTTCTTGATCTTAAACATTAATCAAGGAACATCAAATGCTGTGGATTACTTTTCCAGAGTACTGTCTGTATATTCTTTGCTCCAGAGAATATGTCGGGTTGTTGTCTG
Organism: Alfaro cultratus; assembly: GCA_903066825.1. Lineage (NCBI taxonomy): Eukaryota > Metazoa > Chordata > Actinopteri > Cyprinodontiformes > Poeciliidae > Alfaro > Alfaro cultratus. Next base: position 10,777 of record CAEFZX010031248.1, on the reverse strand, counting down.
ATGGAGAGTGACACAGACCTGGTGGTTGAGTATGAGGACCATGTAGGCACCAGCTCACAGGAAGAGGGTGAAGAATGCTCCCAATCCGACTCCAATACTGTCAACCAGGACCAAGACTCCTTCAGCATCCTGGATGGAGAATCTCTCCTAGAGCCTGAGGGGCCACAGCTGGACATGCCACCACTGTTTCTTCACGTCACTTGTTCTATCAACATGAACAGCAGCCATGGTTCTATGCCCATTCAGGCTCTTCCCACATGCCTTGGTGAGCATAGATCTGCTATCAAAGTCTATTGATATGGGAATAGAGTGATTAGACTTAAGTTTTTAGAAGACACAAAAATGAGAATAAGAGAATACACCCACTTTTTTGAATTATTATTATTAGAATTATTTCTTATTAGGCGAATATGTAACAAGACATGAACATATTACAGTTATTAACTTTTGCAAGATTAAATAAAAAATTAATCCACCTCAATAAGAGCAGTATTACATGGTCTTAGATTATAGTGTCGACTTATGTTTACAAAACACTCATCTTCTAATTTTAGTACTGTCAAGGTTAAGGTTTTTTTTAATCATAGGAAAGAAAAAACTTTGATGTTTTAGACTGTATTTAATTTTTTTTCTACCAGGATATTATGTTGTTGAATCTTTTAGAGTCATAGTTTTTATACAACAAAAATGTAAACGCCCCATGTTAAATATAAAAGTTGTATGAACATTTTGGTAATGTAATATATAGATAAACTCATTAATTACTGATCTTCATATCAGCATTGATAGCATTGTGGTTCGGTCATTTGTAGCGGATTGACAGTGCTTTGAACATAATAGGGGTCATGTTGAGGAATTTGATTTTGACCAGATTGGCTTCCTGTATGTGGCTAGAGACAGTCTGAGGTGTGATGCGTCTGTTGTGCAGACCAATAGTCTCACCAGCTGTGTGTCGCTGGTCTTAGCCGATCAAGCAGATGGACGAGCTGAATGTGGCTGGAGTGGTCATACATGGCCGACAAAGAGGAGGCTGATTTGTAGTAGTGCCAGTCTGTTGGGACATTGAGCCATGCAGCTACTGCTCTGGTGGACATCCCTGCATCCAACATGCCTATGGCACTCTCCCACATAACTGGCAACATCTGAGGCATTATGACGTGTGGCAAAATTTGACATTTTGGGGTGGCCTTTTATTGTTCCCAGTCAAAGGATTTTCCAGTTGCTGCTCATTTTGTCTGATCACCCAGTGGACATGCCCCACAATGCACCCAGTAAAAAAACTACTCACTGAGTAATGCTCACTGATAGCAAGTTGGGTCAAAAATTATACACAAGTCAAGAGAAATATTACTTTTGTATAATAAAATATCAGCAAATGCTCATTTACAGTTGTTAACTCCACATGGCAACAATATTTGACATGGGGTGTTTATATTTTTGTTCAGTATATTTAATGCCCAGATCTGATCATCAGTATTTCAGTTTTTTAAAATGATAGAACTCAGCTGGTAATCTTAAAATGTTTCTGCTTTTCTTACACTTCTCAACTTGAATGCTGTGCCTTCAGGTGAGGTTATCTCCTGCCTGGATAACGTGGAGACATTACAGTCTGTTGATCTGACTGAGCTTTCAGTAACTCTAGATGTGTTTATCCTGACTCTGCCCCTGGAAATTGAATTCATGGCTGATTACCATCATAACAGGTCAGTGGGAGAGAGATCAAAAGCCTGTATTTTTCAAGAGGTAGGAAACATTCATTACCCATGAAAACTGGCATTTTTTTTTTTTTTAAAGAAACCTTTTGTCAAAATATATATATGTATATATAAAACAATCACTATGACTTCAATGTAAAAATATGTTCAGAAGGATTTGAAAAAGGAAATAGACTATTCCCCCATAAGTTCTGTATTCAGTTAAATTCAATTCAAGAATAATTTATCAATCCCAAAGGGTGATTAGATGTTTCTGTAACTCATTTTAAATAATGATTAATTCAGGTACACCTCAGAGAGCAGTGTTTCCCTGAATCGTTCACCAGGACAGCCATCTTCCTATCGCTCTGATGAGGAGTTGATGACGGTGTTGGACAATCTCAGGGGAACTGATGATGAAAGGTTAATTTTTTTCTGTTCATTTTTTGTATCACAACATAACATTGCTTCTATATAATTCTGACTTACTCAGAATCTCTTCTGTATATCTGATATTTTTGTTTTTTTCACTTAGGGTCTCTGGCGATCCCTTATCCAAATTTCTGCTTCCTCACAAATTAGCAATTCTGGCTACACTTGATGAGGTGAGCTCTGTTAAAACAAACATTAAAGGCTGTGGAAGAATGTAGTAGTTTAAACTCATCAACTGAACAAATACCCTAACAGTTCACATCTGTAGTGTGCATTAGATGTAGTTAGGTGCTCAAGAAAGTCAGTGATGCTATGGTTAGAATTATTCAATTGTTTATTTCTTTATTTTGAATATTGGCTCCATGAGTGAGTCCAGGCACAATTCTTTTCCTATGTCCCTATTGACATAGGAAATGGGCATATTTCCCATGTCCTCTGTGATGGACTTGGTTCTCTGTACAGAGTACATGTATGTACAGAGTACAGCACTTTTTTGTCCCCCATGTGTTTCAGATCCGCTGGCTGCTGGAGGATGAGATTGTTTCTGCTCTGTGTCACTCTCGGGTCATCAATTCAGCCACACTGCTGAAAGTCGCAGAGCATATTTTACGCTCCAGCGGACGACCACACTGCCACTGTGAAGATGTTCCGCTTCAGTTTGTCTTCGGACCTGGGCAGTCACTGGAAAAATTCAGAGAGGCAAGACCATACACAGAAGCTATCTTTGTTCCTTATTAACAAAGATAAGGAATCTTTGTCAATAGGATTCATATTTCTTTAAATGCTCCTGTTAGCCTCTCCTAGTGTTTTCTGCATTTTGCAATGTCGGTGTTAGTATATGAAAAAGACATAGATGCTGCTTTTGGCCACAGTTTCTATTCGACAACAGAATGAATAAAAGCTATTCTTCAATGCTTTACTAGAAATATAAGAAGCAACTTCTGTTTGTTTCTTCTGTTTAATGTGTGAGATCTTTTTCACTTACACACCTCTTTCTCCACACTGAAAACATACATACTAGATAAATAATATGATTGGTGTTAAACATCCTTGTTTTCTTGAAAAAGCCATCTGCTCATATTGGTTAATATTTCCTGTCCTCAATGAGTTTCCTTTATCTTTTAATAAATAACATTGCAAAGGACAGTTTGTACATAATACAAGCAATCAAACAGTAGGCTTCCATGGTTGGTTTGTTAAATCAAATGTAGGACCCTCACCTTAGCCATGTAAATCAATTAAGAACACAACATTCCACCAAAGCACAGATTGATGTAAGATCTACTATTAGGGTTACTGTATTCTCTTTTTGTTAAAGTGTAGTCAGTTTTTTCTTCAATAAAAGAATGAACTGTTTCAGTACAGATGTAGTATTCCATAGCAGAAGTGAATATACATTTTCTTTCATAAAGAATTAACATCTTTTTTCTGCTGGACCTTGGAGTGAGAAATGAATGAGTACAGAAAGATAATGTCTGATGGGATGTTATCTGATTGTGCAGGAGTTCTGCAGATTGTCATTCTCTGGCTACATTTTGAATGTAGTACAGGACAACTTCTATTACATGTCCCTGAGTAGACATCATCCACAGAGGATCCAGGCCACAAAGAGGTTATCTGAGACTACCACAACCTCACCACAAGACAACAATAGGACTCACATAGAACCTATGATGTTGGAGAGTGAAGCAGAGTCTGGAAACAACAAAGAGGTCAGATACTTCATTTCTTTTCATTAAGGAATTCTTATCACTGTTTGACAAACCATTGTATATATATATCCTTTGTGTAAACAATTAAATTAGATTGAAAAACAAAGTCTTTAAGAATGATGCTTAAGATCCACTTTCTTATTCTAGGTTGGGGTCAGGTTTTAAATTTTTAAGCTTTTAGTTTTAAGAGGCATGGGAGTTTTCAGACAGTTAAAATCTATCCTATGTTATCGAAAGGCTCAGAATCGATGTTTAGTCAAAATGGTGGCATGTAATTATGTCTTTATTCTGACTCGGCAGATAAAATATTCACTTCATCTTGTTTAATGGCAGTTCTGTTAACTTGAAGATGCTTACCAATCTGTGGATCAGTGTAAGGTTTATGTGGAAGATCAGTCAATTCAATTCAGTTTATTTATATAGCGACCAATTTACAACAAATGTCATCTCAAGGCATTTTACAAAAAAATAATTTCAATTCAATCACACACATTCCAAATGATTCTGGTTATTAAACTGTACAGTATTTTCAATTAATTAGTCAAAATACTGTAAAACATTTCTGTCTAAGGCAGTGGTTCTTAATTACTTTCTCTCAAGCCCCCTAGAAACAACAAATGTTTTCACCTTCCCGCCCCCCTCTGCCCAAAGTGAAACACTATTGTGAATGTGATATTTAATAACTTATCTGTACTAACTGCTGACTCCAAATTCAATGACCCAAATATCAAAACACCTGAAATATGTGGTAGTGTTTCATTTTATTATTTTTAGTCTCAAAACAATTTCCAAGTTTAATTTACAGTCAGAAACATTAATCAAGACTGCTCAGTCTGTGGGATTCTCAACAGAAAAAAAGTGCACATGATCAGCTGGTATATATGGTTTTTGACTAACAGTAAAACTTTTTAAAATTTGTAAAAAAAAAAAAAATTGTCAACTGCTACAACTTGTTTTTCAAAATGTGTAGTTTTTAAACAAAAAATTTTGTGCAAAATTTGGAACAATAGTGTTTATATTCCACCTTGTCAGAGGAGATGAAAAGTGCTTAACATTTTGCATTCACAGTAAATAGGCTTAATCTATTTGGTGAAGGTTTTTGTGATATTGAGGGTTTGTAAAGTTATCGTTGATATTGTAGAATCAATACCAACGATACCCACTAATTGAGAATTACTGATCTAAGGGAACCCAGCAGATTGCAGTCCAATTTTATAAAAGTCTAGTTAATTTATTTTCTGAAAAATCTCACTCTTCCATGCAAGAATTTACTAATAACTTGTAGCATCAGTAACAACAGTTTGGTCTTGATTATTTTGAGTTTTATATATGAGAAGAAGAATCTTATGTTCAACAATTTGTTTGTAAAACTTCAGACATGGAGACTTGGATTAGACACATTTTTGTGATAGACAAATATTTCACAATCTCCATCCATCTCCAGAGTGAGGACAGGAAGGCCTTCAGTCTTCACACAGATGCTTATGGGGACACTACTACTGCCGAAGCCGGAGAAACAGTCCAAGCCAAGAAGCTAGATTCTGAAGATATATCTAGTACAGCGAGGGACCGGAGTCAGCCTATTCCTCCCCAGCCCAATTCCGGCAATCCTGAGTCCAGTTCTCCTCCAAAAACAGCATCCAGTGTCAGCCTGTCTGATTCTGCTCAGTCAGCCTCTCACAGTGAGTCTGACAGACCCATTTCACACGTTTTGCTTTTTTTTAAACAACTTTTAAATAACATCAGTAAATGTTATTACTGATGTTATTTGCTAATAACATCAGTAATAACATCATTAACTTTTTAAAATTCAGCCATGAACATTGGAACGCTGAACCTTCTTTTTCTCATACCCATGTCTATGCATTTCTGCTCTCCTACTTCAAACAGATCACCCAGAAATGTACTATGAGAAGTTCTAAGATTGAAATCTCAAAACAAACATGACAGAGTGGTGGTGCTTTAAGCAGCACCCCAGCTGTTTCTAAAAGCACTGAAAGAAAAATAATTGTCTACATTTTGTGAGAAAGCTTTAAGTCAACTTTCCTTAGTAACAACTTCCAAACCAAAGAGCTTAAATAAACTTGATCTGTTGGAATTCAGATATAGTACATTTACTGATTTAAAAATATAGGGCTTTTGAATTTTGATTGTCTGGTGAAGCTGAAAATTGTCTGTTTAATTTCATAGTATGACATAAATAGCCAACCATCAAGCTCCTCCTTTTGTCATTGACAGAAAGGAAAGTAAAATGGATCAAATCTTGTTCTCAGGTTGCAGCAGACTGAGGCCAAGTCGTGTCCAGAGTGTTGTCTCCAGCCAAGGCAGTCTGGACTCAGATATGCAGGGTATGCTCCTACCACAGCTGAGTTATGCTTGATACAATATTAATTGAGTATTGGATTTAGTGTGTTGCTGATGGCTAACTGATTGTTTTATATTGTTTTAACTATTTATTGGTGGCAAGTCAATATTGTGGCTCCAAATAACACAAACTATTTTTAAGTTTATACTTGCTTAGAAACAAGTACAACCCACATAAAAATACATCATATACCAAAATTAAAATTCAGATAAAACCGCTTTCAAAGTTTTTCCAAAAGCTGCTTTGCAACCTGGGATTGTTAAGAGAGGCTTTTCATGTATAATACTGTAGCGGGAAGAGGAGCAGCATGTGAGGATTTGATTCCTGGTGCAAACAACAGCATCATAAGATTGCATTCTCAGGACACAGTTAATGTTGAAAGAGCAAAGAAAACCAAAGTCAACCACAAAACTCAGTTCCAAATCCTGAAAGCCTTTCAGTTACATTATCCTCAGAATATGTCCACAGCTTTTGTATGTATTTAAGAGATTCTGTTTGAAATGGAATCAATGTCACTGTTTTGTTTTTGTGTTCTAATGAAGGTTATGATGGCGGCAGCAGTGATTCTGAGTCTGAGAGTCCTATCCCTGATGATCAGGAGGGTCAGTCACCGTCAATGCCAGACTTCTGGCTCATTGTTAACATTCATCAGGACAGAGTGAAGGTGTACTCTCATGCCAGGTCAGAATAACTGTCAATCATTATCTGTAGCTTCTTTGCGTAAATGTTTTCTTCTAGTTACCTGATCTCAGATCCTGATACTGGGTTCCCCCAGAAAACTAGCTAATCCCAGTGGTGGTGGCGCTAGGGGAGTCCACCAGGGGCCCACTGTTTTTTTTATGTTAAAACATGTCGAAAGTTATCAGCACATATGAAAATATGACAAGGTAACTATTTGTTATTTAAAGACATTATTGACAATACTTTGTCACCTGTCTTGACACCAACTGGAGTCTTAAAAACAGAAAAACTCAAAAAAATGCAATTAAAATAAATAGTTATTATTTGCATGCCAGTTAAATCTTAATGAAATAATTAGCCAGTTGATCTAAGAACCAACTTTGGTCACACTTAAAAGTAAAATAAATTAATATTACATAAAGTGGACTATGACAAGTATTTGTATGCTTAGCTAAATTTTCCGAAGGTACAAAATTCAGATATTTATTGTAAGTTTTCTTGTGGCTTCCTAAATCCTCACGCATAGTGCAATGTTTTGATTTCCTGGTTGGGATTGCTTATTTACCCAATAAATGCACTGCTATCACTGTTTCTGGTTCATATATCATAAAACTATTCAAAGTAAATAAACAAATGGAGCATGTGTATCCACTGGGGGAATCACTGCTGGTGGTTCTCTGGGTAAGAGGAAAATTTGAAAAATATGAGGGCTTTTTAAATGCTTTTTACTTCAATCAACAAAATGTGATTCATATTTTCCTCTTCTAAAGATGAGGTGTTTCTCTGTCATTGTCTAGGTTAATAATGGAATTTAAGCAGATATCTTTGTTGTGGAGAAAACAAAATGTTGGTTTTCATTTGGGATATTGGACATTTTGCTGTGAATATTTGTAGCTACAAATTTCTTTGAATTAATTTGATTTTCTTTTTCCAGATCCTTGAGCGAAGAAAAAGAGATTGATGTGGAGCAGCTAGAAAGGAAAGTTCATGAACACGAGCTTCCTGAATTCTTAGAACTGCATCAAACAGTGGTCAGGAGGATTGGTGAAGTTTGCAGGATTGTGAATCAGGTGGCTTTAGTTGTTACATCTTCACACTATTTTGGATTAGGATTTGTTGCACGTCATTTTATCATTTTGATCAAATTCCACCATCCTGAGTATGCACAGGAAGGTGGATAACAGTCCAGAAAAACACTCCTGGAAGTTGTTGTCATTCAGTAATTAAAATTCCTTGAATGCTTTAAGCAGATTGGTTTAATAGAATCCTACTTTTATTGTTTTTGATATGTTTTTAGCGCATGCTGCTCCAGGACCTGCATGATAGCCATGTATGTAACACACTGTTGGTGGCAGAAAGTGAGGAGGATATCTGGAAGAATGACTCTCTCTTCAGGCAAAGGCAGAACACCAATGATGGTGAGTTGATAGATAGCTTTTGTTTTTTCAACCCTTATGGTTTCATTTGTGGCTCTTTTAAAATATGATGTTTGGGATGTTTCTCTGACTTGACAAACTTATGTAAATCCTTTGCAGTCATATAAAAACTAAAGTATTTGTATTTTGTGTATATTTTGTTCAAACCACAAAGACTACAACACAGAGGAGAGCTACCAGGCCAGAGATTACTTGGCAGCCACCATGCAATTTATCCCTGGGCATTTTGCATGTGACGTTGTATGGAGTACAGTTATCCACATCCATCCACGCCTTAAGATGGGACCCAACATGGGAGTATCCAGGGGTGAGTTGGAGATCCCTGTGTATTCTAAATTGAACAAAATTGTGATGAACATGTATATGTTACAGTTTTACAGTTAGGTTGACATACACAAATGAATGGCATTTTCATTTTAGAGAAGAAAGTAAACAAAAGTTACATATGTAACTACAGTTCTATGAATCCAGAATGAATGCCAGAAGATGGTGCTGAAAGCATTGAATGTTCCCTTTGTGTATTCACCATTCGAGTAGTAATATAATCAGAATCACACCTGTGACGCATTGGATGATTACTCAGAACATATATAGCCTGTCGCCATCCAAGGCTCTGTTCCTACAGAATCTCTGGGTTCCTGCAACTTTGGTTTGGCAGATGACATCCACATTCAAATGGAGGAAATGCTAGGATCCTAGGTCTCCATACACTGTGGGGTTAGGGCGCTATGGAAATCCTACCATAGGGTCTCTGTAGCACAAGAACAGCTGGTCTAAGCATCTTATAGTGGCAATGTATGCCTCTAGTGTTCTCACTGGGCACAATAACTGACTAATCCCTATCCATTCCTGACGTAGGTTGAAACCATGCTAATCTCTATGGATTTTTACAATGTCTTTTCATAAATCCTCGCGTTGATGCAGTGTTTTGATTTGCTGGTTGAAACTTCTTATTTATCCAAGCAAATGCAGAACCGTTTTTTCCGGACTATAAGTCGCAGTTTTTTTCATAGTTTGGCCGGGGGTGCGATTTATACTCTGAAGCGATTTATGTGTGAAATTGTTAATTTTCACACTAAACCACAAGAGGGCGCTCTAGGCCTGTGCTGATAATCCGGAGTTAGCGGAGTTGTTTAAAAGCCACACCGAGGATTTCATTGGATTTAGTGATTTGGAGTGACACGGATTGTTGGTAAACTTGTTAGCATGTTATTTATGTTATAGTTATCTGAATAGCTTTTAATATGTTATGTTAACATACCAGGCACGTTCTCAGTTTGTTTTTCATGTGTCATGTAACGTTAGCATACCGTACAATTATTCAGCCTGTTGTTGCCTGTATTCTATTTTTATTTTAAATTGCCTTTCAAGATGACATGTCTGTTCTTGGTGTTGGATTTTATCAAATAAATTTCCCCAAAAAATGTGACTTACACTCCGGGGCGACTTATGTATATTTTTTCCTTCTTTATTATGCATATTATGGCTGGTGCGACTTGTACTCCGAGCGATTTATAGTCCGGAAAATACGGTACTTGCAAAGAATACTTAGAGAAGATGAAAATCATAAACGCATAAACTGTGTCAAGTTGAAAGAGCAGAGATGGCCATTGTATGTCTTGAGTAAACGCACAAGCCACACATTCTTTGTTTACTGGTAAGCAAGACAACAGAACTTAACCTCACAACCTTACATTGGAGCATGCACTGGTTGGTATTTGTAACCCTACTAACGAGAACCAGCATCAATACCTAATAAAAATCAATATATTACACTCCTCCCCTTTTTATTTAAAACACCTGCAACTTTTTATTTTTCTTTTAATTAGAACACTAGTGCTAACAAGAATCTAACTTAGCATAAATAACTTAACGAACAATATTAAACATCTATTGCTTTGCAATATTTTTTTTATTAATTAATTAATTTTTTGCTTTACTTTTCAGATAGAAATGGCACACTATCCACACTGAACAGCTTATGTATCTAAATCAGTCTTTTTCAAACTGTGGTCCCTGTACCACTGGTGGTCCACGAGCCCCCCTTGGTGTTCCACAAGTTATTGCGTGTAAATGACTGTTTATTTGCCGTGACGTGAGCTCAATGTGCGACGCTACAGCTAGCTTACCAAATGATTGTGGCTAAGAATAACAGTGAATAAGTTGCTTAAAAATGGGTCACTCAAAAGAAAAGCTGAAGATACCGGTGTAAATAAAACAACACCAGGACTACTTATGTGATCAGGGGAAGTCAGGTCCTACCTGCTGTCGTTGTTGCGACATCTGCCCCCCCCCCCCTTCTTTCTCTACTCACTCACTCCCTACTTCCTCTTTTGAGAGGGGAGATGTGCTTCCAGCTCTCCGTCTAACGGGTAAATTGAGTTTCCTAAATCTGCTGGGTTTTACCCTGCCAAGAACTGAAGTAAACTCTGTTTAAGCTGGTTTCGAGAGAAGATT
>CAEFZX010031242.1:0-53671 GCA_903066825.1 Alfaro cultratus | reverse complement strand
AAATTTTAAATTAAAAAAAATTAATTTTTTTATTTGTATCATTCATAAATTTAATTAACCATTTAATTTCAAAAAAATAAAAAAGGCCTTGAAAAAAAAAAAAAAAAAAAAAAAAAAAAAAATTTAAATTTTGGTGGTCATCAGTTGTTTTTCATTTCGTTGACATAATTTTTGCCGTTGCTGATTTGTGGTTGAGGGGAAGGGTTGGGTGGGGAGCGATCATTAAAATCATTCCATTAGATAAAAGGGTTGTAATGGCCTAGCCAAAGTCCAGACCTAAATTCAATTCAGAGTTTGTCTTTACAGACGATAATTTTACAAATGAGAATGGGCAAAACAAAAAACCAAAACGTTTTTTCCAGATACGCAGAACAAAACAGTTGCAGTAAACTTGCTAAAGGAAACTTGGGGGGGGAGCAGCATTTCCCCTCCATTTTTTCAGTAGTGTTTTGTTCCTGAAGTAAACAGAAGTTTTACTGAAAACTAAACGTTTACAGCATAACGTCATGAAGACCTTACTGAGTTTAAACCTGTGTGCCAAGGTGGCAGAGAAGGAGCTGAAGCTAAGTCCAAGAGAGGTTTATGAAATCAGGGCAATCCCCTCTGACATGCTACATCCCGGCTATAAGCAACAGTTGGCCCACGGTGTCGCCTGCCACGGCCTGGGAACGCTCTCCGCGCAACCTGCCGATTGGGCAGCAGCACTCAACATCTCCCAGGAACGACTCGAGCTTGATGACTCCAATCCTATTAGTGAGGAGAGCTATAGTAATCACAGATGGGGTCATCCCACTCATCCACCCCCACTAGCAGCACTTTTTTTCTTCTGCTCAGCTCGGTATGGGAACAGACTGGGGGGTTGGTTGTTACAGAGACACTGATGTGTCTTTGTGCTAAACTCTTAACTGCGCAGGAAACTTTGTCCTACAAAGGTTTAACTCTGCAACGGTCGTCTCTGACTTTACAAACAGCGGGAAGCTGCAAGGACGCCCCCCTCCCGCCCCCCCCAACCTCCCGAAAGGACAACAAGCTGCGCATTAGTTGCATAAATCACAGCAAACCCGGCCCGCCGTATAGCACACTGGTCAGAACCGGTCCGCATCTGTCCTCCAACACAATAAGCCCCAATAAATTCCTGTGCAGCACTGTACTTGCTCTTTAGCCTCGCGGCTGTGCAAAGCTCTTTTAATTCCAGCGCCGGAGTGGTTCACTCGGTCACAGCGTGGCACATTCTTTCTGTTGCCACTGGAGAACTTTTCTCTCTCTCCTCCCTAACAGGATAACCTGCCTGCATGGGGGGGGGGGCAGCGCAGGGTGAGCGGTCTAAAAAGACCTACTCTACTCACCATCCAACCCCTGTGATTGATCACTGAGCCTTCTCCTCGCCCAGCTAACAGAGGCCACTGCAGACCTCCCAGCACACTTGAAACACAAAGCGTTCAAACTTCTTTTTTTCCCCACATTTTGTCAGGTTATAAACGCAAACTTTGACGAACTTTGTTGGAATTGTGTGCAACGGACTAACACACACGGTAAATTTATGCATTTCCTTACAAATAAAAACTCAATAAAGACCCTTTTGCTCTAACACATCCAAACAAAACTAGATGTTTGGATGAAAACGATCGTCCTGATCAGATGAAACTAAAACTTTTTACATGTATCGGAAATTACAATGGATTTTACCGCCGTCTCGCCATCCTCACTAGGAGCTGGATTGGGCAATTATCGTATCTTTTATCAATTATCGTGATAAATTTCTTGTTGTGATAAGACTTTTGATTTATTGTTGTCACGATAAATTCGAGCTAATGTTAAAAAAAAACAGACTAAGATGTTATTGTTAGCATTTTCTCCACTACTTTTTCCACCGGAGCAACAATAAAAATCAGTAAATTCAAAAATATGACTAAATAAAGTCTTTATATGTAGTTTAGTGACATAAACCACACACAAATAGGAATGTTTTTCACAAAAAAATAAAATAACATGCACTATTTTTCTTTAATTACACATTGATGCACCAGTTTGTGCTGGGATAAAACAGTGGTGTCCAAACTTTTTGGTACATGATCTAAAATTGAAACTACTTGTGGGCCAAGATTTGTGTTTAATTAATTTTATTGTATTTTTACTTGCTCAACAATGAACTAAACCTAAAATATGTTAATGTAATGAACCACAAATCAATTTTTTTATGGAAAAGGAGCAATAAATCATCATTGATCTGAAACTTTAACAATGTCTTGAATACAAGTTCCCAAATTATTTGGGTGGATTATTTTCTTTTTTGTTTTTGTAGAAAATATTTGGTTTATTCTCAGCAACAACAACTGAATATAGAATCACTTTTTCTCTTAAAAAAAAAACAAAAACCAATTGAGATGACGGTAATATCCCGAGGAAAAAAAAAAGTAAAACTTGCCTATTTACATGAATTACTAACTTATTTTGAGTCACACTTTGACGTCTAATATATAAAGTCCCAATGAATTACACTGAAGTTTCTGATTGTCATATAGCAAAATGTGGAAAAGTGCAAGAAGTATGAAATATACAAAACGCTGCAGGTGGGAGAAGTCCTGGCACAGAGATGGACGTTTTTGTTGCATCTCTGTGATTTAACTCAACATGGCGAGAGGATAAACTTTCAGCAGCATGGCCTCCAGTGTTTAGGGACTCAGTTCCTCTGACTGTAAATCATGCGTATTGGTATCTTTTGTCTTTGGTGACAGAGCTGCTCTTCGACTGGAAGTGGGAGCGAGAGGAGGGGGTGGGGGCATCGCTATGGTAATGAGCCCCATGGTGAGTTAGTGGCGTCCAAACACGATGGCGCTACTTGTCAGAGCTGTCGCGCCTACAAGAGACACTAAAGTAATACTTAGCAGCTAGAATCAGTCAGAGCTCTCAATCAAACCGCTTCCGCTCCCCTCACTTTTAAACTCGACAGACGCAATCGCTCGTCTTTTGTTAAGTTTGCCACCGTCGCCTTCTTTTGTGGCTCACACTTATCTCCCAAAGTCTCATGAAGGTGAGTCGGCCAAAGCACAAAAGGGAGAAGCAGAAACTAGCCAGCGCTCATTTCAATACAGTGACCAACCCGCGACCAATCACCACTCCCAACTCAGGCAGGGAGGTGGGGGCTGTGGTCCCTATGGTGACCAACAGGCCACATTGTTCCCAGGCCAGACCACATTCATTACTGACAAAAAAGACACACACACACTCACACACAATCAGTCCGCAACACAGTCCATTAATACATTTTAAGTTGCAGTTTGTGCGGGTTGAAAAGAGCCCTGAATGAGCCGTGGCGACTTTTTTTCCCCCCCTCCATCACTAAACTCGCAGCTTTACTCCGGCTGAGATCAACGGGAAGCTCGCAGGAGTTTTGACTGTCGCTGCTTTCACACCTTGATGGTTTCAGGTTGCATTCACTTGTTCCATTGAGAAACTTTTTGTTAGGTCAATTCCACCCCTTGGGGACAGGAAAGGGAAAAAAACCCAAAAAAACACAAGTCTTGGTTTAGTGTTCTGAGAGGCTCAAAATCAAAGACTGGCAGAGAATGCAACCTTGTCCCGGTTCCCTTGTTTCTATGGAAATTGACACTGGGTGACATTTTCTTGCCTTGTTTGGCAGAAGAGAGATGAGAGAGCACTTTCTCCCATGTGTCAGCTAATGACTTTATCATGTAAAGTGCTCCCATCTGAGGTGCGGCAGCAGATGCAAGCATGGGACCCGGACTGTGTATTAATGGCACAGGAGGAGGAGAAGAAAAAATATATATATCCTCATCAGAACACTGGAATCCCACAGTAAACTCACTGATATTGTAGGAAAAGTCGCACCTTTCAGGAAGATTACTGGAAAAATCCACTAATCAAACATTGAGCCATGGGATTAGCCAGTGCTGGGAAGGAAACACACAGAGAACTCACTGTTTTGGAGTCCAGCTCGTGTCTGCTTTGGGCCAAAACTTTGTCCACGCCGGCCTGATCGACGAAGGTGACAAATCCGAAACCCCTGCAGACATCATGGAGGGAAGAAAGCCGTTACTGACGCAGAGACCCGATGTGGATGTCTGATGGTGCGTTTATGAGCAGAGAGGAATCAAGCAGTGGGGGGGTCAGATAAACTTTCAGCTCTTTCGGCGGGTTGAAGCCGGGGCTCACGGCGGCTCCCTCACCTCGAGCGCTTAGTAACCGGATCTCGCATCACCATACACTCTTTCACCTCGCCGTACTTGCAGAAGTACTCCTTCAGGCCCTCTGAGACAGAAACAGAAACAAGACGATGCTGCGAATGAGGTCAACAAGTAGGAGGAGAAGTTTGGGAAATTCAGAAGAGAGAGTCGTACGTCTCTCGTATGCTTCTTGATCGGATTGCTCTCAAGCTACAGATGCGATAAACTTCAGTATCTGGCTGATGCAAATTTCTTATTTGTTTTCTCTTCTTTTCTTTCAAGTCTGACCTGCCAAAGTCTCTCATTTTCTTAAAGGCAAAAACATGTAAAAATACGTGACCTTAGAGATGTAGCAGTTTGGAATCCATCGGAAAATGAAAGACGTTACTAAATTATCTTGAGTTGTGAATCAAAGCGTATTTCCTCAACAGGAGGTGCACCGATCAGGCCAATAACAACAGATCTGACCTGCCAAATTCATAAGTGATTACTTACAATTATTGTTTATGTAACACATATAAGAGAGGAATGTGTTTCAATGGAAAATGACAGCATTTTTAAAGTTATTTCCATTCATGAATCAAGGCATTCATCCTTAACTCTCATCTGATTTTTAATTAAACTCAAAAATTGTGCCTATAGTTTATAGGCCAAAAAAAGTAGAAGTTCTTAACTTTGACGCACTAAATAATGGCACACAAAAAAAATTAAAAATCACCAGGAATAAACAAAGCTTTTGGTTAAAGCATTTATAAACTGAATATAGCGGGAGAGCTTAGTTTTATTAAAGAGGGAAAGAAATGATATTTTTAGAATTTGATATGATAATTACCAGTCAGAGCTGTTCAAGGAAACAATGGCTGATTCCAGTTTCCAGCTGAGTAATCGGAGCATCTCTGCTTTAAATAAAACTTTTCAAAGAGCTTTATGAATCATGAAGCCTTTGCCAACTCTGAATGGGAGTATTCATTCAAGAGAAAATATGAAATGTAAAATTCAATGTAAACACAACTATAAGCACATCCCGCTTTCAAAAACAAAAACACACTGCATTGATTTAGTTTAAAAAACAAAAACAGAAATCACAGTGACTTTTGAGCAGACATGGAGGTGGGAAAAGATTTACCTTGTGTAGTTTGCCAGCTGAGTCCACCTATGAACATTTTGCTGTGGAAAAAGTGAGAAAATATGCAGATTAACAGTCAACAAGGCAGCATTCAGAGATCTGAGAGAGGAGCTGCTGCTGCTTTCACAGCACCGACAAAAGTTGCTGCTGGGCTTTTCAGAGGGATCCCGGAGCTGCAGATGGATTCTCTCATTTAGCATGAATCCTCTCTGCGTGGAGGTGTGCGAGTCTAACTCCGCACCTCAGAGCTCCCACGGAAAGCCGGGCTTGTTTTCAGAAAGTTTGAAAAACTAAGTTGCCGGGTTTTGCTTTTGTGTTTTTTTCTCCGTTACCAGGGGTCGTGAGGGGAGTCCGCGGCGGACAGGCTGCTCTGGCTCCCTTCCGTGTCCATTCCGAGTCCTCTCGGTGTGTGTGAGCCTGCCTGCGTGGGAGCGTGGGTGTGTGTGTGTGTGTGTCCGGGCCGAGCCGTGCGGGAGGACAGGCGGAGAGCGAGTGAGAGGAGCTGGGCGGGTTTGGCCCGGGGTGACAGAGAGGGGAGCGGGCCAGATGCAGGCTGGGACAGACTCCACCTCCTTCCCTCAGTCCCCGCTGCGGTCCCTCTCTCATCCCGCCACCGCTGCCGTCGAGGCGCGCGGCTCCGGCGTCAAGTTGGATGGAGCCAACCCTGTCACTTCCGGTGACGCTTTTCAAAGTAAAAGCAAAGTGGCAAACGTCTTACAATGTGTTTATTCAGCCCAGCTGCTTTGTTTTTATGGAGAATGATGACATTTTACAGTTTAAGAGGGAGAAATTAGTCACTCCTCACAAGACCTGCATGTCGATAATACCTCCAGTTGGGTATTAACTAGTTACATTTACTCAGTTAAAATTACTTGAACTTTTTGGGGGAAAAAAACCCAAAAAACTTTTAGGTTTTACTACACCGTACTCTTTACTTGCATAATTGTATTATGAAGTATCACTCTTATTTGAGTAAAATAACTGCACTGAATAAAAAATGAGCTCATTTTAAACCAAAATTCACCCGACACAGACATGCACCTGAAGTTTTTGTTAAAGTTGCAAAAGTTTTATAAAGAAAGAAATTGATTGGGAAAAAAAAATATATTTCATGATTTTGTTATTTTATATGAGTTATTTTATTTTTTAACCTTAAGCTTCCAAAATTTAACATAACTTTGTGTGTTGTTCCGTCTGAGGAAGTTATTTTTAAATATTAAATGATTGATGCTTTTGATCAGTTACATGCGTGAGAATACCTTTTTACCAAATACTCTTTTCTTCTTACTCAAGTAATATTTGGATGACTACCTTTTACTTTTACTTGAGTAAACTGTGTTAAAGTAGTGCTACTCTTACTTCAGTAAAATCTTGGGGTATTTTATCCACCTCTGGTATCCAACGGGCGCTGCACTAGAGGGGGCGCCAAATTGATGGTGAAAAAAGTTTTGACCGTATTTTATATATTTTACATCTGTTTGTGTGCGCCTATACTGTGTCCGCATACACCTCAATTGCGCCCTGTCTGCACATATGGAGACGAGAAGAATGGCCAGCATTACGTTTTCGTCCAGTGTTGTCAGGAGATGCAAAATTTAAACAAACATGTACATGACCTAATTTATACAAAAACTTAAAAGCCACCCTTCTTTCTATTCCTGCTGAAATAATAGAAATGTCTTTACTGTGCCACAGAGAGGAAATGTAGGTGCAACAGCAACAAAGTGAAAGGCGATCAAGGTATGTTCACATAAAAAGAATAGAATGCAGTATAGTAAGAGCCAAATTTCAACATACGGTAAATATTCTCTGCAGTATTTTTATTGCTTTGTATACTCCGGTCCAAAGAAATGTGCAATTGGGTAGTTTAACTAAAAACATTATACAAAATTTGCATGTGGATAATAAAAGAAAGGAAGGAATCTATCTGTAAACACAGCATTGATGTTATGTTTTACAGGGGCCATTAATTTGAAGAGACGGTTTCCTGGCTTCCTGTCACTATCTTGCTAATGCTGACCACCTTGAACCAATACCCACTTCAGTTAAGATAAATAGTTATCAGAAATCATTTGAAGATAAAGTAACTGATTTATGATAGTGTCTTCACCTGGTCTTTAATGTTGCAGAAACAGGAAGGGAAACGGCTCACAGTTTAGAGGAAAAATCTCAGGACTGCATAAACACGTAGTTTAAAACACACCTGAAAAGCTTGAACTACCCCTCACAGTTCATTATGTACTTATTCAATGATATCCTTGATTTTTACTTGTGTAATAGCTGATGCTGAAGCTCTAAATGCCGTCTAATGCATCACTTTAGCAGCTACACGGCTCTGTGAAGCGTAGATGTGTTTCAGAGTCCATTACTGTCTGCCTCCACATTGCAAACCGGTTTGCGCAGTGTGGGACAACAGGAGGATTGTGTGCTGCGTGCTCATTCATTGCTGAGGTTTAAGCATTTAATTAGTAGCTACTAAAGCCAGCTCCCGCTAATCTTCTCAACACTGACTCAACATGTGACCTGGTAACTAATGTTAAGGCCGATCAATAGCCTGTCCAACTCCAACAAAGGGAATGACAGCTTTGACTTAAGGTGGGTGTAAAACTCATTGCTGCCTTACAAGAGGTTTGGAGTTCGAAGAAAGTTTGGAGGTGCTTTTTTTAAAAAAAAAGAGCATGTTACCACTGCCATTTATTACAGAGGGGAACAATACAGGGACAGATTGTGCCCCTACAATGGTAACTTACAGTGTGCTCCATCCTCATTGAGCGACGCAGTCAGTATCCTGACTGCAAGCAGGTCTACTAGCTGATGATGGAGAGCTGGAAGTGGGACAGGGGGCCATTTGGACAGGAATTGAGGGGTGTGTTAAGTTTCTGCATGCATGATCAATGGGGTTGAATAGGTTGGGATGGGGTAGAGAGGGGAGGGGAAAAAAAGAAAGGCAGGCCAGACCAAAGCCTGGAGTTGGAGAGGTGTTTGCAATGGAAACACACACACACACACAAAGGTGGTGAGCAATGGTTTGTTAATGAGAGATGGGCAGTGCGGATTGTGTCTCATTACCAATCAGCAAAGCTTTGAGTTCTCTTCGGAGAGGACCAAAAAAAAATGCACGCTCCGCATGTGTTCCTTTTCGATAAAACCTGGCTGTGTGGCGCGGCATTAGTCACAGCGGTATCTGAGCTGTTGGAAGTCCACACACACTGCCCTCTGTCCGTTTGCGTGAGGAGTTTCCTCTCGGTAGTACAATGAGTCTTAATTACAGGTCAGTGGCATGTCTCAGAGAGATAGAGGGAGCTCTGTTACCCTTCCAAATACTGTATAATGCCATCATCCCAAGGGTGGGGTGGGGTAACAAGAGCTGGACACAAAAAGGTGCTGATAGGCTGAACATGAGAACTGTATAATGCGATCGGGGTGGAGAAAGTGAGCGTTTTATACTGAAAAGAGAGTGGGGGCGGGGGGAGCTAAGAGGGACATTACCTCTCAAAGGGTTTTGCCCATTTAGTTTGCTTTAGTTACCCCTCAACTAATTCCAGTCAACTTTCTTTGACAAAAAAAACAAACAAGAGATGGATTAAGGACAAAGACAAGCTGGGATGGGGTGAAACATATCTGCAAAAGGAAAATCTGTGGTTATAGTTACAGCGACGCGTTTTCTACCACCTGTTGATGCTGCAAGTTCAGACCTGCTCACTGTGCCTGATGAATACCTGAATAAGTCTTACACATCTCTACTCTGAGATAGCGTGATGTATGTAGTTTGTGAAGCAGATCTTTTCTTTTTATGCTATTTTATTTAAAATAGAAGCTACATGCATGCATCCAAGACCGATGCTTATAGGTCTTCTAAAAGAAAGAAATTGTATGATCCTAGCTGAAAAGTGTGGTATGCAGTTTTTAATCTCATCTTATTCTGACACCACTAACTAAAAGTTCACACAACCGTGCCTTCACAAGTCACCTGTACAGCCAAAGGTGAGGGGTTAGGTAGTTGTTTTTTAAACATCGCACCTCACCCTAAACTCCTCATCCCAATGGTGAAACACGGTAGTGGAAGCATCATGGTGTGGCAATGTTCTTCCCCCGCAGGCACAGGGAAGCTAAACAGAGCTAAATATTGGAGAATCCAAGAAGGAAACCTGCTGGAGGTTGCAAAAGAAGCTTAATATCCCAGCAGGATTACCTTTAACATACAACCAGAAAAACATGTTATTGGAGTGGTCCAGTCAAAGTCTAGATATCTAAAATCTGCAGCAAGTCTTGGAAGGCTTGGAAATTGATGTTTTACACTCTACACCAAATCTCACTGAGCTTGAGCTGTTTTTAAAAGAATTGGCAAAGATTTCAGTCCATGGAAGTGAAAAGTTTGTTTTTGAGTGCCTCTTTCAACAATACAAGTTTAGACATATTATAGTAAATAATTCAAAAATAATTAATTCCAAAATAACAGATATATATAGTTATATACACCTCACCTCAGATATACCTCACCTTTTTTTGTTTGTTGTTGTTTTGGTTTTGAAGAGACCCTGAAGACTCACTGAAATACATTTCTACAGAACTGGGCCAATTCAATGCGTAGATGGCACAACAGCGCCCTCTACTGGCACAAATTACTCATCAAGTTGTGCTTGACCTAAAGTAACTTAACTTTGAATCACTAGAAGTTCAGTAAATAACCAAGAGTCTGGAATGCAGGCATTCTGAAATAAAAAGAGGAAAATTTCTAGTGTGGAAAAAAACCCCAACCCTAATAAAAAAAAAGATTATCTGTCCTTAAAACAGTGTTTCTCAATTCGGGTCCTCAGGCCCCCCTGCCTTGCATGTTTTAGGTGTTTCCCTTTTGTCACACACCTGGACTGAGTCTGGGTGATTAACAGGCTTCTGCAGCACTTGATGGTCATGCAATCATTTGAATCAGCTGTTCTGGAATAGAGAATTAAACATGCAGAGCAGGGGGGCCTGAGGACTGGATTTGAGAAGCACTGCCTCAAAGCAAGTTTTGCATTAAAAATAAGAAATCCACGTGATCTGCAAACGCATCTTCTCATTTATTGGCTCGTTCCCTGACTTGGCAGACAGCTTTTGTCAGAAGTCTCGGCAAATGCAACTTTGCTCATGTTTGGTTGTTGTTCTTAAATTGTACTTTGGTCACTGTTGGGGACTGAGGGAGAGGGGACAAAGTTCACAGGGCGCTCGTAAGGAGGAGGGGGTGAAAAGGAGGAAGGTTAAAAAAGAAAAAAAAAAAGAAAAATTGACCTTTGAAAGGAAAACAGCAGGTGGAGAGCAAAAACCAGGCAGCTGAGGACACATCGGAAGGAAAATCAGTGTAGGAAAATGAAAGCGCTCTGGTTTTTTATTTAAAGAAGGGCAGCGCGTATGAAAAAAAAAAAGAATGAGGCCCAACGCAGGCCGTCTGGCTGCTATTTGAATGCGAAAGGGAGAGCACATGCAAGCAGTGTTTGTTTGTGAGGCAGCAGCACGATAAGACACCAGACCAATGGAGGGAGAGGAGAGGGCGAGGGCAGCCATGGCGAGGCCGAGTCGTCTGACCGCCCTTCAGGAGCAGCTCATCTGGGCCCTGCTGGAATCCGGACTGTCCCGTGACGTCCTAGTCCAAGCCGTGGGCGAGCTGGAGCGCAGCAGGGCCGGAGCCGGCGCCGAGAGGGGAGACAAGGGGGATGGAGAGAGCTCCGAGGAGGGAGAAATGGATTTCCCTCCGCCTATATTCCGAGAGCTGGAGAAGCTTCCTCCGGAAGAGGCGTCCAAGCTGAGGGCCGAGGTCGACCGGTTACTGCAGTGAGTACATCCCAAAGTTTTCTGGAGATTCCATGGCAACGGCAGAGTCATCTTGATGTCTCGCTGAAGCATTTGCACACACAGCAATTTTTTCCACCGTAAAGGAACAAGGTTAATCTTTTGGAAATGTAGAACCTCCTCATCAAATGAGTCTGTTCCCCCGTGTTCTGGCCAAAACTATTTTTCCATCTAAAACATTATTCCTCATTTCGGTTCTCCTCTCTTTCCTAAATCCTCCCTCCTTCACATGCTTCTCTTTTTCTCTCTCTGCAATCTGGCTTCTGAGGCGAATTTAAAGAGGGTTCCTCCTTTGCTAGTTACTAATTACCCACCCCCATCATTATTCCCTTGCCTATTTCTTAATAAATAAGCTCCAAGCATACAGGTAGGTGAAGATTAATGGAGTGGGACTGGTAACAGGAGACCGTGTTTGCATAACGCTTAAGCAATATTTCGGAACGCGCCTTTAAGAGCAGAATTAGAGAATTTAAAAGACAAGCATTCCCTACAGACACACTTGGTACATAAAGTGTTAAAGCATCCGTCATTAAAAAGGGTTTAATTTAATTGAACTTATATTTGAATATTTGCTGCTTCAAATGGAGTCTTTTAAGGTATTGTGTATTTTCAAGCTTTCGCACAGAGTCTGAACGTTAAATTGGGCCCCATAAACCTTTTGCATGTTTCTTCCCCTCCAGTGATCCGAAAGGGCTGGACTTTGCTCCTGTGTGCTTTCTCTTATCTCTCTCTGTCAATAGTCCTCTATGCAACTTCCCTGTGTGTGGAAACACATTAAGTCCAATGTTTTCACTGCCTGTACCTGCTTAACACTTCTATAGAAACTAGTAGCTGTCGCAAGTCTTGCGTTCTATGGAGAAAAACAAAATGAGTAAATGAAAACTATTTGGAGTTGGCTAACAAATTTTTAGCAAATTAAGAAAAAAGAAAATGATGAAAACAACATGCGTTTGGTATTGATGGTCACATGTGCAGGTAATCAAACCCGTTTTGATTACCTGTATGTTTGAACAGAAATTTGCATTTATGGAGGTAAAAGTTACAAACACAAACAATAACGTAGTGAAGAGTGCCAAATTACAATAAATAACTTATGAATTTTTTTTAAATGTGTAATGATATTAATAAAACTGGAACTACAGAGAATTTATTCAATATAGAAATAACTATAGTCAATAAAATCATTTAAATGTAATGATATTTATTGTAAAACCATCGTTATTTCATGATTTAATAAATAATTTAATGTTCCAAAACTGTGAACGTCACCCATCAAACTCAGTGGGCGGGATTAGAGGAGATTCTGAAAGCCTGGCGTCTGATTGGCTGCTTCAAACTGCAAGTTAAGACAACTTCTTCTAACTCTGAAATAAATATTTTGACTGGAACTGTGAAAATATTTTGAGGCACATAGAATTAATTTTATATTTTATCAAAAATATAGGACAGGGATAGGGAAACACTACAATAAAGGTTCCATTGATGAGATGAAATGCTTTATCATGAAATGGTAATGTTGAAATGAATGAAAATGTAAGAAACTAGCAAGCGGATTAGCTTGTGTGTGTTAGCTACTTACATATAAGTCTCTGTAACTAGGTAAGTTTTATTTTCATGAAATATTTATATCTCTGTACTCAACTATATGCAACTGATATTTTTAACAACCAAGTGCCTCAAATGCAACTTTGCAAAATATAGCCTCCATCATCCCTCTGTGTTGTTACAATTTGACTGAAATTTTAATCCAAGTCTTTCTTCTCTAATTGTGTACACACATCAGAAAAATCAGCCAAAAATCTCCCCAAAGTCAGACTCCCAAATCAATCTCAGTCCTGAATCATATAAAGACAAAAAATGAGGGCCCAGAACGTTGGATGATCTAGAGGAGGGGTGTCAAACTCCAGTCCTCCAGGGCCACTGTCCTGCAGTTTTTTAGATGTGCCACAGGTACAAAACACTGGAATGAAATGGCTTAATTACCTCCTCCTTGTGTAGATCAGTTCTCCAGAGCCTTAATGACCTACCGGTAATTATTCTATTCAGGTGTGGTGCAGCAGAGGCACATCTAAATGTTGCAGGGCCCTTCAGGACTGGAGTTTGACACCCCTGATCTAGAGAGATAAGCAAAGAGGAACATTCAAATATCCTTCTCTGTATGTTCTCTAACTTTTTAATACACTAGGAATGCCAAAAATATACTGGTAAACATTAGTTATCAAATTAAATATCATTTTGTGTGAGCTCTTCCCACTTAATAAACAGCATCTGGAAAGAAAAAAAATAAAATGGTTGAAGTTAAATTTCATGCTTGTCATGTTCTGTGATCAGACCAATTACTATTAGCAATACTGTCAGGTAGCAGTTTTTATATGTGTAACCAATAAATTCACATGTTAAGCAACAGGTTTCTCTTAACTACATGACTAATTTTACAAGACACAATTTAACAAACGTGTAAACAACAAAGTTTTAGTAGCTCTAGCATTATATTGGATTGATCACAGGAATCGAACTCATAAAAGATGTGATTCTGACTTCAGCGGACATTCCAGCAAATTTTTCCTAGAACCCAAAAGTCATGACTTCTGGATACAAATTGTATTTTTAAAAAAAAATCCCAAGAATTTTACAGCAATCAAAGTGCTTTATAAACTAAGTAGCTGTGTGGTTTTGAGTTTGTGTAACCTGCTAAGTGTTTTGCCCTCTCTGCTGAACAGGGAGGACCCCTGGCAGGTTGCAAAACTGGTGAAAAGCTACATGCAGCAGCACAACCTACCTCAGAGAGAGGTGGTAGAGTCCACAGGCCTCAACCAGTCCCATCTCTCCCAGCACCTCAACAAAGGCACACCCATGAAGAACCAAAAGAGAGCTGCTCTCTACAGCTGGTACGTCAAGAAGCAGTGCGAGATCAGCCAGCGTGAGTACAAAACCTGCACAGAAGCACCAAGCTCTGCTTGATTTAAACCCAAAGCTAGCAGCAGTCCTAGGAGATGGAGACACATTGGTAATAGAAACAGTTTTTTTTTTATCTAGAATTTACCAATGCCAAACATGGCCTGGCACCGGTGGAGGAACAAGGAGAAGACACCAAAAAAGGACGGAGGAACAGGTTCAAGTGGGGCCCAGCATCCTTACAGATCCTCTTCAATGCCTATGAACGTCAGAAGAACCCCAGCAAGGAGGAAAGAGAGGGATTGGTAGAGGAATGCAATAGGTGTGGCAAGATTTTAGATGATCCATTTTTTATTGTGCAGACATACAGCGATAGGGCAAAACATTATGGTCACAGACAGATGACGTGAATAAGACTGCTTCGCTCCTTTTCATGGCACCTTTTAATGGGTGGAGTATGTTAGGAAGAAAACTGAACATTTTATCATCAAAGTTGAAATGTTAAAAATGGGAACGAATAAGAACTTGAGGAAGCCTGACAAGGGTTGAATTGTCAAGGATAGAAGATTGGGCCAGAGATATGGGTTGGTGTCTATCAAAGATGGTCAAGTAAGTGAACTGGCAGTAGCTATATTGGATTGCTCACCAGACTCATGGGCAACAAAGGCTCATAAATGCATCTGGGCAGCAAAGGCTGGTTCCTTTCATCGGATTCAACAGCTGAGCCACTCTTGCTCATATACCAAAAGACCTTAACGGTCTTTCTGATGAAAAACATAATTTACACGCACTGACTGTGGATTAGTCTGAATTGGAACAGTATTGCCTGATGGCTGTGTACTCTTTCAACAGAACAAGTCATGCTGCCACAAAGCAAAATTCCTTCAGGAATGGTTAGAGAAGCTTTAGTTGTTGTGTTAGCCTCAAAAATGTTCATCTCTCAATCCAGTCAAGCATCAGTAGGGTGTACTGGACAAACAAGTCCAATCCATGTAGTTTTGCAACTTCCAGGACTTAAGATGGCCTGTCAAGATCTTGGTATTAAGTACGAAAGCAAACCTTCAAGGGTTTACTGGAGGCCATACCTCAACAAGTCAGAGCTGCTTTGGGAACCAACAAACATGATGTTATGCCACATATGAGACTCAATATCCTATTCCTTTGGGAAATGAAGCACCACTGATTTTATTGTTGCATTTGCTTCTTGTTTATTTAATCAATGACTTCAGTTCATATCTTTCATTTGTTAACTCATCTGTAAGTGTATTTCTTGTTTTTCAGAGCTGAGTGCCTCCAGAGAGGGGTGTCCCCTTCCCAGCTTGCTGGTCTGGGTTCAAACCTAGTTACTGAAGTCAGGGTGTACAACTGGTTTGCCAACCGGCGTAAAGAGGAGGCTTTTCGTCACAAATTGGCCCTTGACACATCTTTCAACAGCCAGTCAGCTTCCTCCTCTAATGCCACCCTTCCAACAAGTCCTGAGCATGGTAATACGCCTCAACTGGTTAAGCAAACCTACAATTTTTATTCTTTGTAGATAAAGTTAAAAACAGGACTATTTCCTGTAAACTGAGATTAGGGATTAAGCTGTTACGACTAAGGTGGTCTTGCAAGTACCGTAGGTTTTGGTAGACATGACTGTGCAGGTTCTGAGACTGATGCATGTAAACTAATCACCCTGGATATTGTCCTGAAACCTGATTCACACTGCTTTCCTAGGTGTGAAGTACAGCCAGCAAATCTCCTGTGACACAGGGAGCACAGCAAGAAGCAGCATAGGGGACCGTGTTGGACGTCTCGTGGTCAGCCCTTTGCAACTAGAACCCAGCCATACACTCCTTGAGTCTCATAACCCCAAGCTGGTGAGTGTTTGTCCTGGTGTTTAACCAGTCCACTCCAAGTAATCCTACCATTGTGACCATACTTTCCCCCTGGATGCAGGTGTCTGGCAGTGGACCACTGCCCCCAGTAAGCACTCTGACATCCCTGCACAGTCTTTCTGCGTCTTCAGCCTCCTCACAGAGCCTCATCATGGCCTCGGTGCCCAGCGTCATGAGTCTGGGCGAGTCCTCGCTTCTAATAGGTATCTCAGTCTCTCGATTTACTCTCCATATTTTTGAATGGAAAATATAAAAATACAAAGAGTGAGGTCTTTCCCTGATGTTTCACAGGTTTGGCCCCTACGCAATCACAGACTGTCCCTGTCATTAACAATATGGGGGCTGGTTTCACCACTCTCCAGCCAATCTCATTCCAGCAGCAGCTTCACACACCCCACCAACAGGCAATACAACAGCAACTTCAGGGTCACATGGCTGCCAATCCATTCATGGCAACCATGACACAGCTGCCATGTCACAGTAAGGCTTCAACAGCATACAAGCTTAACATCACACAGAAGGCAAAGATTCATTCATCTCTTCCCCATGACAGTGTACAACAAGTCAGAGTCGCCTCCGTACCATTCATCCAGTTTGCTGTCTCAAGCCATGGTCATCACTGACAGCAGCAGTCTGGGGACCCTGACCAGCCTCGCTGCGGTCCGACAGGTATGCCTCTGATGACTTTATTGGGCTGGTAGATCTTCAGTAAGATTTTAAACCTCGAGCTTAAACTTTGTTTCGAGTAGATTCTCACAGCAGATCCTGAGGAAGAGACGGACTCCTCTTTGCAGGAAGATTCTTTACACCTGCAGCCACAAACACCTGTACCAGGTAGAGTACCAGAGCAAGCAAAGCCTCACCACTCATTGTCCAAATATACTTAAGGGAATCTCCATGAATAGTGATTTTGAAAATACAAAAGGCAATTTTATCCTTCATTGGCTCTCAGGGCTACAATAGCAGTTCAGAAAGTTGAATTGTTACAAGTATGACTAAGATTAGGCCTGAAATGATATTCGATTAGATGGATGTAAACACAAATTCTGCCAAGCTTTAGTTGTCAGACAGATGGCTTGATTTGGAACTGGAAAACTCTGATCTTAAAAGTGCATGTTTGACTAATGTCCAGTGGCTGCAACACAAGTCTAAACCATCACACTGCCACCAACGTGTTTGGAAATCAGCTTGGGGTGAGGCTCTCTTAAATGTTTCTGTAGTTTTGGTCTTGTCATAACCACGTTTTTTTGGATATAAAATGGGAACAGTTTGCTAAAGAACGTTTTCAATTGGCCATGCTAAATTCCTACCCATCCAGAAGGTGGTTTTGTTTGACAACCAACAATTTAATGAAGTTCACTCTGTGACAATTGATGAAAGTGCATAACTTTCATCAATTGTCACAGTACCTAACTAAAGTACCTAACTTCATTTATTTATACAAATAAATGAAGACACACACAGGTATGAATTGGAAATAGGAAGGGTTCAAAACTGTTTGGAAACTATTCCATAATTCTTTCCAGACTTATTGGT
Source organism: Alfaro cultratus (assembly GCA_903066825.1). NCBI lineage: Eukaryota > Metazoa > Chordata > Actinopteri > Cyprinodontiformes > Poeciliidae > Alfaro > Alfaro cultratus. The sequence goes on along the minus strand of CAEFZX010031242.1, from coordinate 36,227 downwards.
GGCAGAAGCGATTGTTATCAAGTCTATTGTTGATGTCTATCCTTCTGGGCAGTGCTAGGATACTCCTTCATAAAATAAACTGCCTAAACTCCTGCTCACACAGAGACATATTTACTCATGATCAGCTAATCAAGTCCATTTAAATCTCATAGAGCATTTCTCTTGCTTCTGTTTTTCACTCACCATCAGAAAGATGCACTAAGCCATTATAAAATGGGTTTTATTTCTGTACTGCCAATTTTTTTCACATTAATTACTGAATATGGCATAAATGCTTTTTTATTTTTATGTATAAATAATAACAAATTGGTTTTCTAATCTGATGCTCCCGTGGGTGGGTGGTTGAGTAGAAGAAACTAATTTTGCCAGAAACGTCTAAGCTGAGTCTAAACTGATTTTATCACTCTTCCGAACAGCGTCTTCTGAGAGCCTTGAGCTGTATCCTTCCTCCCAGACGACAGAACGCCATCAGTCTCACCTCCTCTCCCCTTCACCCACAGACATCGGCTCCTATATGCCTACACAAATGGTGTCCACAGCCCAGTAACACCTCCCTGGCAATGTAGCGGTTCCGGCCTGTCAGCTGGACTAAGGAGGTGTGGGGATGGACAGCTAACACTGGGAGGAGAACCTGGAGACCGGAACCAGTGATGTCTGAGTAAAAACTGACTCAGAAGAGCTTTCAGCAGTACCTAGAACTGATATTAGAGGGAAAAAAATCACAACTTAAATAGAAATATCTCTCAAGATCAACACCAAAAATATTTTTATTAAAATATTTTGTTTTTCTCGGAAATTGTAACTTCAGATGAAACTTGGCAAACAAATGTTACCTGCATTGTTTTTAATTAGATTTCCTTGAATGCTTTTTTTTTCACTTTTGATGAGAAGTTAAAAAAAAAAAAAAAAAAAGTATAACCATCAACAACGGATGTAAAGTTATTTTATAAACAAACTAGATGCCTTGTGTTACCCGAGAAACAATGGAGTGCTCCACACCACCTGATCAGTTCAACACAAAACACAGACAGCCTGAATGAGTAAACACTAGATTAAAAACTCAGTTCAAAGCTTCTTCTTCTGTATTTCTTTTACGCTTCTTTTTCTTTTTTGTTTTATGTTGACTACAGAGTGTTCCTGCTCACCATTGCCTCGGTGATGAGCAAAGGATACAGAGTCCTGCTTATTCTCTTCTTTTTTCCGTTTCGTCTTTTTCTTGACGACACAATGCTCTTCTTCCTCTTCCACCTTCTTCTTTTTTGCTCCAACTTCTGAGCCGAGAGGCTCTGCTGAGGAGGATGAGCGCATGGATGAAGGTAACAGGTCACTGATGGACACCGCTGCCTCCTTCAGTCTGGTTTCCATCTCGTTGTCGCTGTCACTGCAAGCAGCACAGAAATGTAGAATGTTCTGTTGAAGGTGAAAAACTCCAAATCAAGTGTCAGAAATAAAAAGGAAGGAGAAAAAAAAAAAGAAAACCTTGAGCTGGGAGGAGGCCGACGCCTGGCTGGTGACGAAGGCTTAGCATTTTCCTGTCCTGGGATGGATGTAGAAAACAAAAAAAATCCTGCAAAAAAACCCCAAAACATTAAAAGAGGTGAAGTCAGTTCCTCTAATAGCGAATCTGCTTAGAGAAAGAGCAGACATTTACCCTCATCTTGACCATCATCACATTTTGATTCCAGACGTTTTGAGGTTATGTGCTGGGTTTCTGAAATGCAACTGAAGACAAAAAATGCCGCTTAAAAATAGGGAGTCCTGAAGAAATAATGATCCTCTTCTGTAAATTACAACTTTTCCCCACCTGTCCAGAAAATCCTCCAGCTTTCTAGCGACATGTGTCCGAAATCCTTGGGTGACCTGGAGCTCGTTTCCGTCATGCTCATGGTCGGCAACCACAACGCTGTTGCACAACAGAATTTATACACTTTGCCCCTCAATTTTAATTAAGAGGCTGCAAGATGCATAAACTTTCAATTTCTCCACAGCATAACGATTATAGTATAAAAACCATGAATCTACATCTAAAATTAGTTATTTAGAAATTGACCAGTTTAAAGTGTTAGATGCAAGTCTTGGGCTTTTTTGGAGTAAGAAATGTTTTGCAATAAACATGTTTATCATAAAGATGTTTGGTCAGAGCTTTACAACATCTCTGATTGGTGCATGATGCATCCCAGATTCAGACCTCCTCCCTTATGTGGAAAAAATAAACTTCCACACTTTCTTTGATTTAATGTGGCAGACTTCAGCTCAGAACAAAGTCCATTAAGTTTAACTGCTGTGAAATTAGTAAATGTGACAACACTTACCGCTTAGACTCCTGTTTAACGCTGCCATCCCCATCTGGAATAAGAAACGGAATGTCAGCCTCCTGATGTGCACGGCGGCCGTCAAACTCACGAAAATTCAGGGAACTAAAAACTATGAGGTCCAACGTATTTCACATGAACACACAAGTCCTTGCTCTGTAAGTGTGTATTCTGGATTAATTACTAAAACGGTTGCAAATGTAAATATGGCACATAAATATTGTCATCCTTTACCTTTTGCCTTAAATGTTTGGCTTTCCCAAACGGCCTCCCGGCATTTTTGAAGCTCTTCGTCGTCACTGCTGCTGGAGTCCTGAGAAACTCTCCTACCAGCGAGGGACGCCATGTTAACACCACGCGCTGCTTGAGTTTCTCTGTTTTCAACTGAGAATTCTGGGTAATGTAGTCCCTTATTCCATCGCACACAAAAAATAAATGACTGGCACTTTTATTATGATTTCTGTAGAAGAGAAATGTATAACCCTAGAAAAAAATACTATTTATCTAATAATAGAGTAATTAAACACCATATTGCTATTTCTTTAAATTGTAACAATTAACACTGTAAAATTAGCTGATGGCGTTTAAACCTGAATTTCAGTGTCACTTTTAAATTGACTTTTTTTATTTAATTTTTTTGCTTTTAATTGAATTAACAGAACCATCACTCTGAAGTCTGGATTAAAATGGCATGGCTGAAGGTTTCATACCAACCCAGATTTTCAAAATCCGACATGGGAAACTTGATCTGAAACATGGTACCAGAAGTATGCTTCAGATGATGTGAATCTTATCAACCATTCACAAAATGCATTTTAATTGGCTTGCATTGCTAAAAATTGTTAGCCAGCTGAATTTGCAAAGATCCAAGTTTGTAAATTCAACTGGTTTTCCAATGTGGAACTGGTACATGGTTAAGTTGAGTTTTGTGCCATTCTAACTCTTAGGTCAATGATAAAAAAATAAGTAATAGTAGATGTCACACTCCTTTTAATGTAGTCATATATGCAAAACGAGCCAGACGAAGTACTGAGCGCATTAATACAAGGAAATATGTTTTGGAAGATGGAGATTTCTGTACTAAAAATGCTATTATTTAACTGTATGAATTTTCAATTTGTTGAAAAACTAAGCTATGGCCTTTGGCTATAATATATTCCTCAAAATTAACTGTAGCATATGCTTAAAATATATACTACTATTTGGGTAATGAATCCAAATAGGTTTCACTTTCTGAATTAAATGAACATTTTGCTAATATTCAAAATATGAAGACACACCTTATTAATTGATTAAAAATGTCTTCTAAACAGAAGAAATTCTGACTATGGTTTAAGAATTATGAAATTAGACAACAATGAGAAACAAGATGCCGATGACAATGCATCTTGCAGTCTGTCTCTCTTTTATTTATTACAATACTAATCTAATATAAAAAGTGGATATTATGCAACAGTTTACAGAAATACAATCAAAACAGAGAGTGCTCATGCACTTCTCAATGCATTTGAGCAAAACGACAACTCCCATACTGGACGACAAAAAAAGCAGGTCTCCGCGGCAACCACAGTAGTGCTGCTTCTATGTGTAGAAACCTTAAACGCGTCATACACCACGGGCCAGACACAAAGTGTCAGAATGAGACGGTGCTAAAGGCATCGCATGGACGAAACTATTAACGACTTTCTTCATAATCCCTTAATAACTTCTAAAAATGAACGACTACATGAACTGTAACGCGCTAGAAAACAAGGCAGCAGTAGAAAAGGTTTTTGTGGAAAATAAAAATAAAGTAGAGCAAAATTAACTTCCATTATTATTTCTTATACAAGTATTTTTTTTCCCACTAACACCAGATTCTAAGGCACTTTCCTGCTCTACAGGTGGGAGTCTAGTTTGTCACCTCTAATGATTTATAGGAACCCTAAATTTTAAAAAGGCCACCAATAGTTTCACAATAAGCACAATCAAACAAATGTTTCTCTTTTAAGGTACAAACCGAGGAGAAATGACATGGCTGTTGAGTAAAAACTTAGGGGATGTCTAAGCATTTCTGCACTGAGTTGAACATGCAGGGGTTCTTTCTCGGTTCCCTTTGAGTTTTTAGTGGAAAGGTTTGCATCCTCCTTGTTGAACCAGGAGGATGGATTTCAAGGAACTAAACAGGTAGAACCACATCAGAGTGAATTTAAATGTGCAAACTAAGAGGTTATTGATGTATTATGTGCGAGTGACCGGAATTGTAGTCTATCACCATCTCACCTTCTTCGATTCTGCCAGTTTTCATAGAGTAAAAGGAAACTCCGTTTGAAACTCCGTTCAAACTCCTTTCTTGAGAAGTTCATGTTCTTCCTCAAATGGAATGAAAGTTTACCAGAAAAAGAAAGAAAAACTAATCTACTCTGAGTCAGAAAGAAATGATTCCTAAACAGACACAAACAGTTCAAATAACTCATAACATTTCAAGCCACAAGTTGATAACAAAAATCCACACAATTCATGCTATCTCTTCATCAAACGGCAAGTTAAAAACCCTTGAGAAATATTAAGCTTGCTTTTCCCACTCAGTCAGTAGAAACGGGTCATTTAAATAAACATGAGTGTTTAAGTGAATTACATTCCTAACTATCTGCGACCAGAAGCGTCCCCTTCTAGCAGAGACAGCGTGAACTCTTACGGTCGAAGGGTTCAAGCAGTAACGTGACACCTGCCTGACAAACCAAAACACAGAACAGAACAAACACTTCAGTCAGATATACAGAAATCATGAGCAAAGTTATTGTGAGTCCACGAAAATGAGCTTCCCCGAGGTACTTCCATATGGATCCGTGTTTTTGTAGTAAGGCAGACTTGGTCCAGTATCTAACAATTTCAACAACAACGACAACAACAAAAAAACACTTCCTCACCCTGTTTTGGAAGGAGCTTCAGAAATGTATAATCTAGGAAATTTTTCAGCTAAGAGATCCTGGACCCATTTCTTCTGTCAGGTTTTAAAGCCCACCATTGTAGGCGTAGTCTGCCTTGTTGTGCATGATCAGTTTGTTGTCCACAAAATAGAAACTGTCTGATTTGGTCTCATATGGGTGCTCCACCATTTGGCGAACTGAAACAGAAGAAAAGAGACACAAAGAGAGTGATAATTGTAGGAAGAGCGGTGATCTGGTATTTCTGAAGATGGGACGTAAACTCACTCAGGTCTTCGGGAAGCTGTGGAAACTCGTAAATGTGTTCGCACGTGTTGCGGCTGTTGGGTATACAGAAGCCGAAGTCGAAGTCGAAGTTCTTGAGGAGCCGTCCCTGGAAGTAATGCCTCTCGATCATACGGAAGCTGTTGATGGGTCGGTCCCCCACGGTAAACTCAACGCTGCAGTTGGACAAAGAGACAGCAGAGATCCGTTTTTAAGCATGTACGGAAAGCGGTGAGGAATGATGACTGTTGGAGGCAGAGAGTCCAGGAACTTACGTCGCCCCAACAGTGCGCAGTTTTAGGAAGGCTGGTGTGAACTGGTATCTGACGAAACGCCCCGCGCTGGAGTCTGCATCCCCGCTCTCTTCGTCTTTCTCCACATGACCTAAAGCAGAGAATGAATTCCCTGAAGGCCATGCAAACATCATTCCCATCACAGAGTGGAACTGGTCAGACATACGGGGAAGAAGGACGGAGTTAAATGCAGGGCAACCCTGGGAGAGAACCTGGAAGAGGTCACTTTCCAGTAGCACAACAACCTCACACACTCAGCCAGAGCCTAATTACATTAAAACATATTAATTTATTAGAATAAGCTGTCGTATAAAAAAATGGGCATCTCCAGATGTCCAAACCTGGCAGGCATTTAAAAATCTGGTGTAATTGCAGCAAAAGGTGTTTCAACAAAGTATACACACAAATAAATGCCATCTTTTTGTTATTTGAGGGAATAATAATCTGAAATTAATTCATAACCGATTCAAAATTATGAACTAATCAGCTTGTCACATAAAATTTAAGGGACAATTCTGGAAAGTGTACACTCTTTCTATTCTAAGGTTCTACATTTCACCATATAATGGACCAAAAAACAGGAAAATATCAAACCTTATGTGCAAAAACTAAGTACATCCCCGAAAAGAAACAAAAAACAATAGTGGTCTGTAGTTCATTGATGAAAAAAAAATAAAACACTGAAAGATTTTTTATGCAGCATTTAACAGGGAACACTGCTGTTTTCATGTTTGTTGACCTCATAGAGACACATGTAGATGCAGCTCGCTCTGTATGAAAACCCTTCAAAACGACTCCATAACCTTTGGTTGGTACTTGCACCTAGCGTTTAGGAGTAACAAGCTGTCCATGGTGGGTAAATTGAATGCACCACTTACCGCTGTTTGGAGGCTTGGCTATCTCAAAAAGAACCGTTCCGGTTTCGAGGTCTCTGATTTTGAACCGTGTGAAGTCTACGCTGTAGATATTATCCTCAGGTCTGCACAGGTAGTCTGAAACACCGAAGAAAACCTGAATCAGAACTACAGTTGGGAAATCCTGTTTTGTCCTTAGGAATAAGCTTTAATTTTTCCCATTCTTGAGAAACCCACAAACAAAATGTTCAATCATGTCTTTCCTTTGAATATGGAGGTAGCGGTTAAGGACCTCTGCACCTTCTCCCGCGGGGCGGAGAGACCATGCAACACCTCCAAAGTGCAGCAAGAGAGAAGGAAAGCAACTCGTTGTGTGGTCCAGGAAAAGTCCCCAAATAAGAAATGCTGGATTAAAATCCAGTCCAATGAGCGCCTGATGACTAATGGAAGGATTTACTGTAACTTGGAGGGTTCTTGCAAAGACTCATGATGTGACAGGGTGGTCACTGCTTGAGGGGGAGATTGGAATAAATCCAAGCAAATCTTTCCCATTTTTGTAATTCATTTTAACCATGTTTTAAAAGATTTGTAATTCATATGACATGCTAAATAGAATTATGCAGAATAGACAACGTAGAGCACAATAAATAAATAAAGGCATTTTATGGGGTCCCTGGTGAAAATGAGTTTTAAAAAACGTTAAAATAAATTTTGTTTTAGAAAACTAAAGAATTCTGTCTCCCAAGGAACCACTTCTTCTGGTCACTGAACTCTAAATTGGACAAGGACCCATAATTATCTGGCTTGTCAAAAATAAACTGTAAAATAAACCTAAAGCTGATGTTAGAAAAAGCCATACTTGGGTCAGCAAGTCTTCATAACAACCACCAGACATCAAATGACTGCATGTGATGCAGTCAGAGTATTCCTGTCAAATACTCTGACCACAGAGACGTTCAGTCTGATGCTGCAGAGACTATTGGAAACTAATATTAATAGTTTCAGCAAAACAAAACAAAAACTCTTCAAGTGTGTTTGACGTGAAAGATAAGCACTTCACACACAGTGTTCAGTACGGTGGAGGATCCATGAGGCTGTGGGACTGTTTTGTCAGAGACTCAGATTGGGAAAAAAAAAAGTCCGAACCCCATACCAGCAGTAGTTATAAAACCCATATAATTACTACATTCCCTTCTGGCAATTTTAAGCGAACAACAGATTGTACCCAATACAAATTGTTAATATTTCTACGCTTTCAGAGGCGGATGGAAAAGCGTTCACTTAACATTAGCAACAATTAGCTAATTATTTTTCTAAGCCTACTATTATCAAACCTTATAAAGATCACGTTTATTGGGCTCATAGGATACCTTCCGTGACAACCCGCAGACCCAGGACATGGTCCGGGGAGATATCCGCTCCTAAAGCCCGGAGCTCATCCTCTGTGACCGAAGGCCACTTATCCGTGTGGCTGCGCCTCGACTTCAGCTTCCTCAGCATTCCTCCGCCGGCCTTTCTGTCCCGGTTGCCGCTCTCCACCGCTTTGTCTGCGTCCTTCTGCCCCTTCCCGGCTGCCTGTGACGGTTTGTTTCGAGAACTGTTCATGTCGCCCAAGGAGGCGACAAAGGGGCAGTTTCGTTGTATTTCAGGCACTTTACAAACTGAAGCTGTAATTTCAAGATGGCGTAAAGCGTGAGGGAGATGGAAAGTCGAGGCTGGGATTGGCTGGAAGCGATTGAGGCTGCCATGGTTACCAAAAGGGGTGTGAATGGTTTAATGTCCGGATCGCCCCGCTTGTATTTTGACTCTGCATACTGAGAGTTGAGATAACTAATCATATTCTACATGTTTTGACACAAGTTTAGCGTTCGCTTCTCGTCCGAATATGAGCTCAGACGGGTTTTCGACTCCTGGCCGCCTGTGAATGGTCTCAAAAGCATCCTGCATTTCCCAATGGTGTCCACATGGAGGCGCTCGCGCGACGGCTTGACACAAAAGTTTTGTTGACGGAAGTTCCTGCTGGAAAATAGAAGCAACGATGGTGCGGGTGAAGTCGAGGTAAAACACGTGCTTTTAGTTACCTTTGTGTGTTTGAGATACGTCTCTGATGTTCTCTGTTTACACCGGCAGGTATTTGTTGTGTGAGATAAACGTATCTGACAGGCGCGACCTGCTGAAGCTGGACGACCGAGCTGTATCTGGGACCGTGAAGGCAGCGGTGGCCCGCACTCACGGTGACTACGGGGCAGCTCTTTGCAGCATCCGATTCTGCGGTAAGCTGCCAGTGGATCAGTGCATGGAGTGGTCGGACTATTTCCTTGATTAGACCGCATACTGCAGTAAAATAGCGTTGTAAATGTGAAATCCTCGTCAGTAAGGATTGGTAGATCAATACAACGGGATGAAATTTATACAATTGAAATCAGGATTCATAACTTGCTCTTTACAGGAGCTGTTCAGCTAAAGAGCATCAAAATTAGCAGAGACAAAACAGAGCTCAGGGGCTCTGATCAGCATATGTGCAACTAAAATCCACAAGCTGTTTGAGATCATCTGTTTATTCACCAGAATCAAAAGTGAAAACAGAATTAATGAAAGTACCTAAACAAATTGCAATAGTTAGACAAGGATATTTGGAAGGCAATGCTTGGTCAGATTAAAGAAAGGACGAACAGATCAAAATGGAGCTCACCACAGCATTTATATGTCATAAAATTGAACACTGTAACATGTAGCATTGTATTCTTTAAAACATTGAACAAACAAGACGTACAAAAGGTCAAAAAGTTCAAATCAGCAATAAAAGAAGTCCAACCAATAAACCCTTCCATATGGAGGTATAGACAAGAATTGGACTTGTTAAGTATTAAAGAAAACAAAACTTTGTGTCTGATAAGTTGGGGCACAGTGCACAGGGATCAGAGCAAAAATAAAACCGGTTGACTGGTGAAAAGGGCCAGCATCTGGTGAATAATATTTTTCCAGTATTAGAATGAGCTAATTTGTCTTTCAAATTGTGATTTAATGTCATTAAAGGGGGTATACAGTTGATATAACTGAAGAATGGCTTTCTTTTAAGGGTGCTAGTGTTTTTTACTGAATTTTTTTCTGAAAATGTACAAAAACATCTGCAGATGAATTTAAGTTTCCTCGAGATTTTTTTAAAGACTCTGCAAAACGCTTTGACGGTGTGCTTTGGTTAATGAATTTGAACTACACACATCTCTCTCTGCTGTCAGACAAGAGTGAACAAAAGAGGTACAGCTTGCTCATCCAGAAGAGTTTGAACATTTGCTTGCCTTAATGCTTTGTTCGCCTTTGATTTATGAAGGCACTCCTGAACTCAAAACACTGCGCGTGTATTGTCATCAGTCTAAATATGAGATGGTAGTTTAATTACCTGGTGCTGGAATTTGATTCACTGACACTTTAATCATTTCTCTCTGTCTCTTGTTTGTTTTTTTTCCTTCAGTGAAATATCTGAATGCCCACACTGGAATTGTATTTCTCCGTTTCCCGAAAAGCTGTTACAAACTCCTCTGGTCTGCTCTGCCATTCATTACAAGTATTGAATGTCGTGGACGAATAATCCCATGTTTCTTCAACTGTTTGCACGTTGGAGGTGAGGTGTAAAAAAAAACAAAAAAAAAACACAAAATAACACTGAAATACATTAAAATCTCCATCGAATTTAGAGTGGGTACTTTTCTACAGGAACAATCAGAACATGTCAGAAGTTTTTGATCCGATACAACACCCGGCAGCTCCATCGAATGCTCCCTAAATGTAAAAATGAAGGTAATGAGTTAATTAAACTGATCAATTTTTTCTGGAAAATGTTGGTTTGATCCGATGTCTTTCTTTTTTTTTCAGAGGAAAAAAGACAGATTCAAGAAGCAATTCTAAGCTGCTCTCTAACAGGTGGAGGCAGCGAAGCATTGGAGGATGAGCTTGAGAGTGAAGAGGAGGATGGAGAATAAGCAACCAAGAATCTCTCTTTTATTTCGTTTTATAGGATTTCTCAGTAGCTATGTAAACATTGAACTTTGAATAATTATGGAGACCTAACAGCAGCATGGCTAATATTTTACAATTTCTCTTGAAAGTACGTCAGCATAAAAATATCAGTTAGGTGGCATGCTAAAAATAATATCGTAATCTAATTTTAAGTTTGACATTTATGTAATAAAGGTATTTATGTTTTGTCTATGACATTTTTTTCTTTAGAGAAGAGAGGTTTGTCATAGTATGTAATTATTTATTTTTTACAATATTTTCTGCACAAACTCAAAAACCAGCCGTAGATTCGATGGTATTTACTGGTAAATACAGCAGTAGAAGCCAACGGCTAGATTTTGTTATAGCCATAGAAAACATCACATTTATTATTATTGGCTTTTGCTCAGAAGGACAGTACACTTCAGATTTTGGCATTCCTGGATAAAAATTATAAAAGTTTAACATGATTTTACATAGATTTATTATGCTTTTGTACACATTCAGATCTGGGACACGGCCGGTTTCTTTCTAGAACAGCACAAGGGCTGGACATTCCCACTGTGTTTGCATTTACAGTAATTTAAAATAATTGATTTTAACTGTAGATTAAAGAAAAAACAAATCAAATCAGTGTGAATGCATTTAATTATTGAGGAGAAACTACCATGACCTCTTTAAAATTCTATTTTTTTATTATTTTTTTTACACAAAATCCCACATACTGCTGTAATTATTAACTCTATATATGGTGAATTTTGCGTTGCTTTGAATGAACACATATACTGAAATGGGTCACAAGGTAAGTAGTTCAAGTTGTTTGAACTTTTTTTGTTAACACACATTAGATTCTGGCCTGTCTGAATAAGCTGTTTTCCAATGGAGGTTTCCTGGCAGGTTAATCAACATCTGCCCTAAAAACCATATTCTCTTATCCTTAAAATTGTGCAGGGGGGCAAATAAAAAACCTGACCTTCATCATGCTAAATTTGTTAAAGCATTAGTGAAATAAGGTCTCCAGATGGTAATCACCTTAAAAAAGTAACACTGAAATTACGAGACTATTCATTTTACAGGAATATTTATGGTTGCCATTAACATAGTGACAACTGTGGTTGTGCTAAAAACTATTCATTGATATATTTTTTTTAGATTTTCACCTGTACTGAGCACACTTTAGGAGTTTTTAGGGGTTTGATTTAAATTTCCAGACTAAAACTGTTTATTCATATTTAACCAGTTATAACGGTGGAGGCGGAGAGTACAAATGTTATAATTCCTATGGGGGCGGCAGATTAGGAAGTTTCTAAATCCAACAGATTTGTAATTTCTACATTTTCTCAAAGATTGAGGGGCTTTCAGATCGTCAGTGGAGATCTACTACATTTCCCAGAGTTCCTCGCTCATATCTTTGCAAACTAGGCTGGCAGCGTTACAAGAAACATCCGGGTCTCTCAGGTTCCTGTCTGGCGACCCGTCGCCATTAGTGCCCACTCTTTACTACGGACCTCGTTTTTAGGCTAAAATTCCCAAATTGGGCTGTTTTCCAGCTTCTGGAAAACATTTAGCGCCTTGTTAAGGGCACGTTGTTTTCCTTAACGAGCAAAAACCCGACAGTCAGAGGGGGTTTTGGCCCCGTTTGGCGAGCTTTTGTCCTCTCCTCTGCCAGGCTTCACGACTTGAGACGCCATAACCGTGTCTCTTTATTTTTCTCTGGTTTGTTTTATGGTCAAGATGTCGCCGTGATGGGGTCTCCGCGTTTGACAGAAATGAATCAGGGCCTTCGCCGCCTGACCCGCACTCACTGCAACCCGTTATTGTCCTCCTTTCCCCCGTTTCATGCTAGAGAGCTCGGCGGCTCTCTGCCAGAAGCTCGGCCCGAACAGCGCTCACTGCACGGAGACAAACATGGAGAAAAACCCCAACAGCAGCACCAGCAACAAGGTTCCGCCCCGTTCCAGCTCCGCAGGCCCACCGCCTGGAGAATCTAAGCCCAAAACAGGTACAAATACACTCAAACATTCGTCCCTGTGTTTGTGAAGCTGTTGGATATTTGCAGCTAAATCCCCGTGGCCTGTTGGGGCCTATTAGCAGCAGCGGCGCTGTACGGCTTGTTTATCAGCAGCGACTGACGTCGCCATCAAAACATTTGAGCCAGCAGCAGCTGACACAAGCATACAGCTTTTTACATGTAATATCATATACCCCGGATTAATGTAACACAACTCTCCCATACGTGACAGCTAAAACTCACCAGTTCAACTTATTAATCATTTAATAAGTTGAACATTTAAAGTTAATTTAATTTTGAATGGAAACCAGTATAAATTAACCTTTATTCACGGTGCACTTTACACACCCAAGTGACCTAAAGGGCTGTACAGGTCCATAAAATAAGACACAACCAATAAAACACAAACACCACCAATAAAACAGACAAAAAAGATATATATTTTTCACCTTATATATTAATATTTATTTATTTTAGTTGAACATTATGTAACCAGTCTTTGCTTCATTAAATGATTAGCAGCTTACAGTTACCTGAAAAAAAATCCAATGAGCTGTAGGTCATCAGCTTCCTTAATTAGCTACATTAAAAATAAATAAATAAAATAAATATATTTGAGCAACAATGATACATCTTAATTTATTTTTGAAAAGTGACAGTTCCTGTTGCTCATTCTAAAATATTGATTATTACAGTTAACTTTTTTTAAATGTTACATGTTTGCTATCCCAGCATTATTGAATTCAATATTAATATGTATTAAGCTACTGCAGCTTAGTTGTAGTAGATTTTTTCAGTAAAGCCTCTTTGTTGACACAAAAATAATGATTTTATGTTATTTTTTTAATTTTATTTTACTCACTATTTTAGATCTGTTATTTTAAGGAACCTAAAACAGAAAGATATTAAGTCAGTATTGTTAAGTGTTTGTCTCAAATCATATTGTCAAGCAAAATGTATTTTGGACATTTTGCTGATGTTGTGAAGTCGTTATAAATTTTGTAGTAATTTTCTAGATTGTTAATTTGTTTGCCATTCAGCTCTTTAGAGAGAGACAAGTGTAACTAGCTTGTAATAGCTGTAAAATGATCTGCTTTTGCTGGTTGAGTGGTAGGGCTATCTGCTCCTGTAGATTTTCTGCAGTTGGAAAACATTTAAAAAAGAGACTAACTTAATAAGACTGATTGGTGGTGCTCATTTAATTTCAATGCTAGAACTGTGTGTTGAATTTGTTCTTATGGTAAATTAAGGAACCAGCTGAGCAGTGTGCAGCAAGAGGTGGGGAAGGAGCAGGTTGATGAGAGAATCTCAATATTTTATTTTATTTAGTTTTCTTTAATTTCTGCAGACGTTGAGGTCCTCTAAATCGATGATGCCACCAGGAGTCCAAGCAAAAAGGGAGCTTGAGACATTAAGTCGCCCCAGAGTCAAAATGTACTGCAGCTGTGAAAATAACTATGTACATTGCCTCATCTAACCTATTTTATTATTTCTGTCTCAGAAGGTAAAAATAATGGGGGCTCTAAGCGCTACAACCGGAAGCGGGAGCCCTCCTTTCCCAAAGCTGAAAATTTCCCTGGCTCTCGCCGCACCAATTCACAGAAAAGCAAGAATTTCGACAAGAGACCTCCTCAGAGAGGCGGAGGACGACAGTATGGAGTCACGGGCGGAGGACGACGTGAGGAGGTTCGTATTCTCCATCATTATCTTCTCTTTGTTGGGGGGGGGAAGGAAAAAAAAAGCAGATTCTTTGAGCCTAACTTTCATTTGCACATCTGCAGGTAGCAGAGACCCGCCGGGCCGAGTTTAGCCCGGCTCAATTTGCTGGACCCAAAAAAATCAGCCTGAATCACCTGCTAAATTTCACCTTCGAGCCTCGCGGAGGCAACGACGGCGTCGGAGACGGCGGCCACTCCTACTGGGGCCGCAGGAACAAGTGGGGCCACAAGAACAAGCCCTTCAACAAGGAGCTTTTCCTCCAGGCCAAGTACGCAGACCCTGAAGTAGTCCAGTAGAGTTGAAAATCATTTTAGTTATCGATTAATCACAATTAATCAGATTAAACGTTTCAGCCAAGAGGTTAGAACTAGAAAACTAATGTTGAACTCGTGTTTCAGCTGCCAGTTTGTGGTGACTGATGACCAGGATTACAAGGCTCACTTCACTGACCCAGACACTCTGGTCAACTGGGACTGTGTACAGCAAGTGGTAAGTATGGATCCATCCAAGCGTTTTGTTTACATCAAACTCATAATGTCAGCTGCTTATGTCCACAAGAGGCAAAGTGCGTAACGACGGATATTTTCTGTGCATTGGCAGCGCATCTACAGCCATGAGATGCCGTCTTGCCCCATCTGCCTCTATGCTCCTGTGGCGGCTCGCATCACACGGTGCGGACACATCTTCTGCTGGCCGTGCATGCTCCACTACCTGTCTCTTAGCGACAAGAGCTGGTCCAAGTGCCCCATCTGCTACGAGGCCGTGCACACAGCTGACCTGAAGAGGTAAACGAGGAGAGAGAAGCTGCAGAAGGGATGCAGTTAATGTTACTTTTGAAACAATTAAGTAGTTGTTAAATCACAGAAGTAGCTTAGCTTCCTTGCGTGTTCAGACAGTGTCAATATATAAACTAGTTTGTTTTTTTTGTTGTTGTTGTTGCAGTGTGGTTGCCATGGAAACCAAGCAGTATGTGGTTGGGGATGAAATCACCATGCGTCTGATGCGGAGAGAAAAGGGGGCTCTGGTGGCTATGCCAAGCTCCCAGTGGGTGAAGGTGGAGGAGCCTGTCCGCTTTGGAGGTAAGTGGCTTTTCTTAGGGTGTTTTCACACTTGATAGTCCGGAAGACTCTGTTCAAAGTCGCAACATTTGTTGCATTTTCTACTGGTATGATCCGCTTTCACACTGTTCTGTGTCAAACAAACCAAAACCCTTTGAAAAACTTGTTCATCTCCTCACCTGTGGTGGCGCTTCATCGAGAGCTACTGAAGGAAAAGACATAAAAACCTCATTAGAAGATATAAGTCCAACTTCCTTCTTCATTAAATGTAAACAAAAATGGAGTAGCATCAGATTTTAGCAGTTAAAAAATCTGTAGGATTTCTCTTTTGTCTTTGTAAAAAGATCTCAAGACATTTCTCCTGCTAATGCTAGAGCATGAGTTTGTTTTGGTTGCATTTACCCAGAATTCTCTGGATTGTAGTCCGCCTCCTGCTTTTGGAGCGGTCTCCGGTCCTCCTGGCGACACATATGCATTTTAACCGCGCTGGAGTTCACTTCAACCAAACCGAGACCAAGGTTTTTATGTTAGCTTTTCAGAGCACGATTACACATCCACTCCTTCCCAGACGAATCGGACTTAATAAATAAATAGTTTAAATTTCCTTCTTAGTGCAGTCTGGACTGAGAGAAACTTTTCTATTGTCACTAACTTCATAGCAACACCTGTGGTGATTGAACAGGTTGGAGTGCTTCTTATTTGTCGTCAGATAATGATGGTAACTTCTTTTTATCTTTTTCTTTGTAGATGCTTCTTTGAGTCAGTATTCCAAGCTGCTGCTGACGTCCCCGTCGCAGGTCCTGAATTTGGTAACGGAGGAGAAGGGAATCCTGCAGGCTCAGCTGAGCCTGGAGGAGGAACCTGAGGGCTGCTTCATCCAGAGCGCCCTCTGTCTTTTGCAGGTAGAACCGTTTTCCTGCCCTTACAGCCAAGGACTTTGTAAAAAGCTGCATTAGGAATTGCATAAAACAAACAGATGATGTGTTTCAAGGAGCAGCAACTAAAGGATATAAAATTATAAAGTCACACACGCACATAACTGTTTGAATGTTCTTGATGATAGGAACAAGAGGAAACTCTGCTGAAGCATCAAGTGGCTAATGCAGAAACCTCTGACCTGTCCTCACTGACTCTGAACGATCCTCCTTCCCCTCTGGAGGAGGTGGTGACCTCTACCATCAGCGCCAAGGTAACTCTAGAAACGCCTGTCCTGTAATAGATCAGAATATGTGCTTTGCTCTTTAACTTTCTGTTATCTACAGTTCTTAGTTGGGTTGCAAGTTATCGATAAATGAGATAATCTAAAGTCGGTCTTATCGATCGACTATTGATGAAATGAAACCTGAGTTTTGTCTCGTATCAACAGAAGGGTTACATTTTTCTTAATATGTGTAATTTAAAACAATAATAATTAAATGTTATTATTTTTATCAGCTGTATTAAATACTAAAACAATTTTTTATTTTATCACATTATTAAACTTTTACGTTTAGAAAATGTAACAAAAAAGGAACTTATTTGGGTGCTGAATAGAAAAATAAAAGATGAAAAGAATAAAATGTAAAACACTTAATTCCCCAATAAGAGAAAGATATTCATAGAGAAATACTGTCTGTGGTTCTTCCAGGAATGTTAAAACTTTGCTCCATGAAGTGCATTAATTTATGACAGTCCTCAGAATCACCCGTGCTCATTGCCGCAATGTTTTTTTGTTTTTTTTTCCCCCTGTGATTTTTCATGCAGACGTTGACGCTGCTCTGTCTTGCAGTTCGCCTGAATAAAGCGTTATTCAGGAGAAACTTCAGGAGCTTGTCAAGTTTTTATATTTCTAGACAGAACCGCATAGAGTGCATTTTCCATCCCAAACCGGACTCTGTTTGGACCATTTCTCTTTCCTGTTCAGATATTATTCGTCAATTAGAACTAATTTTAATCTAATAAACCATTGACTGACAATTAATCAAAAGCTGATTAATTGTTTGCATCTGTAAATTCTACATTAACACTCTGTCCCTCATTTCTCTTGCAGCCCGTGCTGCAGTACTCCTCAGCATTTGACGACGAGGTGGCAGAGTTCCAAGAGGACACAGCTGCAGAGCTGCCAGGCTGTCCCGACGCTATCCTGGAGAGCGTCCTAGAGGAGCCCCCCGAGGCTGAGCCGGAGCCCCAGCTGGAGGAAGAGAGCCCAGCCAATCAGGCGGAGTCCGCTCGCCCCTCTGCTGCTGTGGTGCACGGACCGTACTACTATTTCTACCAAGGTGTGCAATTCCCTCCCCTGTCCAACAGCATGTGTGTAGAGATTATCTTCATCATTTGTTATTGTTTTTCAAAATTTTGTTAAAAAAAAATCACAGGAAATTAGATTGTTTGGTTTTAACTAATTCCTTTTTTTTTCTGTCTCTTCCAGCTGATGACTGCCAGCAGATGTTCCTGCATCCCATCAATGTGCGCTGCCTTCTGCGTGAATATGGCAGCTTGGAGGCTTGTCCCGACTCCATCACTGCCACAGTGGTGGAGATAGTAGGACACACAGTCAATGAGGTCAGCAAAAAAATTAAGAAATACTTGTGGAAAATAAGTTGATTTGAAGCTCTTTTCTATTTTTCAAGAAAGTGCATTAACTTTATGTCAACATGTTCGCTTTAGGTCTACAAATAAAACCGCTTCGTTGGTTTATTTCAGGAGATCCGTCGTCGGCATCGCTATCTGGCCCACCTGCCGCTCACCTGCGAATTCAGCATCTGCGAGTTGGCACTGCAGCCGCCGATCCTGTCCAAAGAAACTCTGGACACGTTTGCTGGTTTGAACACTTCTTTTCTTTTTTTTTCTTTTTTTACTGTTTTAACAGTCTTCACCCTCAGCTTTAAGACTCTTTTTTTTACACCTAAGTTATCCGTCAAACTTTTAGATGACTTGGAGAAGAGAAAGCGCCTGAGGCAGAAGAAGGCGAGGGATGAAAAACGCAGGGAGAAGCGCATTGAAATGGAGGAGAACAAGAAGCAGGGGAAATGTAAGAGAAGCCACTTTAAACTCGTAGAACTCGCTGTCCGATTCCGGGTTGATGTTTCTTTTTGTCCCTTCAGATCCTGAGGTACATATCGGACTGGAGAACCTTCATCATTTCCCAGCCTTTGGCTCCCCCCCCCACTACAGCAGCCCACCAATCCAACCCGATTTTACCTTAGCTCCTCCATCCCCCCTCAGCACCAGCCCTTCCTCTGGTAAGATTTACGTTTAGGTTTTATCCTTGTCGGAACGTTATAAAATTCCCTCTAAATTCCCCCTCCACCTTCGTTTCAGATGGGATTAGATTCCCGAGTCTGAGTGTGTCCTCGCCCACCATGGGTAGCGTGGAGGACGATTCCCACTGCATGTCCTTTGCACAGGTGTGTATTCAGCGAACATTTGTAGATCAACCAATGACGACAAAGTAATTAACTCCATGTGTTAATTCTGTGTAGATGCTGAAAGATGGGAAAGCCAGAGCTGATGCTGGGCTCAGGGCCACTCCAAAGAAAGGTGACACAAACCAAAGAATCATTTAACTAATTATTGATGTTTAAAAAAAGAGTCATTTTAGCCCTTCAATATTTGCACATTTCCCACTCAACCATTTTGATTCAGGAGTGTTGGAGCAGAAGTGTATTAAAAGTTGCAGGACTGGAGCTAGAGAGCCTCCCTGTGTTTACATTAACATAACCCAGTGTATAACCGTGAAGGTTTTGAACACACTTTGCAGAACCAAGCAAACACTTTTGATAGTTACTGTATCACATTGAATCCTAATGGAAATACATTGAAGTTTGTGGTTGGAAAAGGCAAAACATGAATCGGTCAAGGAGCTGAATCCATGTTTCGACTCAGGAATGTTTCCAGCAAACATTTTGTAATAATTTCACTAATATCTACGAATGGTAGGTCTGGATTGTTGTTGGAATAACTTATTTTAAATGCAACAAAAATGCTTAAAAAAAAAAAAAAAACCTTCATCAGCTTTAAATAATAATCAAACCAAAACTTTTATACTTTAATTTCCTATAATAGATGGTCTGATGAGTTTGAGATGAAGCACATCGGTGAAAGCAAAACGTCATGAACTATGAACTTTATATATGTTGTTTGTTCATATCCTTTTAAGAGAATTGTTGACTATGTATTGCGTTTTCTCCCGTGCAGATAAGCTGCTTGCCCCCCCAGCGGCAGACAGCGATGGTGAGAGCGACGGCTCGGATCGCGTTCCCGTGCCCAGCTTTCAGAATTCCTTCAGTCAGGCTTTCGAGAAGGCCCTTCTGCAGCTGGACAGCGGTCCCCCTGCCCCGCCACAGCCTGTGGTTGAACCAGGTCAGCAACCGTGCCATCGCCCAACGATCCGATTGGCTGTCAGTTGACGCGCATTCCCTCACTGTCTCGTAATCTTGTGTTTCAGATGAAAAGGGAGGGAAGAAGAAAAAGAGAAAACAGAAACTCCTCTTCAGCACATCCATGGTTCACACAAAGTAGAAAAAAAAAGTTCATTTAATGATTTTGTTTCTTCGGATCTTCCCGCTGCTTGTGTTTTATTTTCCTCCCCAGACACGTTGGAAATCTAAGTTATGAAAGTAGGATTTACCGAGTAGCCAAAGCTCACATTACTTCAAATCCTGTTGCTGCTGCTGCTTTAGTTGTCTTCCCACCAGTTTCATTTCCAGTTTGTCTTTTTTTGTCCAACCAGACCCATCACACTGAAAGCTGCAGTTCCGATGCAAAGTAAACAAATCTAACAAGTTGCTGTCTTCTAATATTTGTTCAAGCTTTCAGGCTTTTCATATCTTCCAAGTACATAGTTTGACACAGCTTCCAGAGTATTGCAATCTAGGGTGTATTACTAATAATTATATAGGCCAGGTCATGTGCAGGTGCTTCACACTAGAGTAGCAGTCAGCCAGCTGCAGGTATGTTGCACCTACGCCACATCATCCTGGACGCCTGCCTTCCAAATAGTTTTGGAGAAGGTGGAGCTGTTGTATTTTCTAGCTCTATCATAAGGACACGTTGTAGTACAAGAAAGAAAACAGTATTGTTAACTAAAATAATATAAGTTCTGTTCACTCTATAAAGCATCTCTGTTTGTAGAAAACTGAAACAAGCACTTTCCTTTTCCTTCTGTTTGTCCTGCTTCATTTTCTGATTGGGAATGTTTACCCTACCTTTATCATTACCCCCAGTTGAAATTTGTTTGTGTTGGAGGATGTGCAGAGCTGGAGGATTGCTGAGATTTGAACCCATGCTAAAGGTGAAATTGATTATTTTATTTTATTTTTTTTAGGGTTCTTCAATTCACCTATATTTTTTGAGCAGGTTTATGGGGTAGACAGCATAATTAGTATGTTGTAACAAATAAAGATTTATGCACAATTATAACCGTGTGCGGCAATTTCTGAAATCATCTTGATGCAGTACTGCTCTTGTTCCACACGAGGGCAGTGCTGATAGCGCCCGCCGTGTAGCAGGTAAAGTTGTCACCAGTGAGTGGTAAACTGCTGCAAAGTAGTAAACTAACATCCAAGTTATTCTTTGAGACTTAATTTTTTTGCGTATCATTGGTGATGATTTTTTTTTACTAGAGTAGATTGTTAATTTGCATCAAGTTTATTATCCAAATGTTTGTAAAGTTATTTATTTTCCGTTCGTTGGAAACCGGAAGTTAGAAGTTTACACTTCACACCATCTTAGTCTCTTACTGTTTTTAATTTTGCATCACTTCGGGTTATGTGTTGAAGTTAGCCATTTTGTGGGGAGTTCTAAAATGTTCAGTCTTTTCTATGCCTTTGAAAGAAAGAGGTATCTGTGTCACTTAAGATTTTCTTTGTGCCATTAATTAGCCTATTATTCAAAATACATGTTCTTTTAGAAATACGTTATCGCAAATGATTTTTTTAAATTCTGCTCCCCCATTTTATTATTAATGTTTTATCGTTTTCCAATTGGTTCAAGATATTTTCCTCTGTTCTGTAAATCTACCAATTAGAATTTATATGAAGAGGATTTTTTAAAAAAAACACCTTTAACACAGACCAACCAAAAACCAAAAAAAAAAAGAAGAAAGAAATCACAGTCAATGCTGCTCTCAGCTTTAAACTCACAAAAAGTACGATTCCAGTATGTGTAAATTAGATGGACAGTGTTATCTTGGATATTTAATGACTAAAATTGTAATCTTTCTGAAATATAATCTTTCAAATATAATTTCTGTGTTTCCAAAAGTGAAGGTCAGTGGTGCATTGAAAATAATGAAATTAGCTAACCATACCTTTCTGTAAAAACTGCACAACTCACAGCTATAGCTTGTCAGCTATAGAACATTGTCATGTTTTAGGTTTGTTTTTAATTTTGCTACAAGTTAAGATAAATTATAGCCATCCCTCAACATCAGCCTCTTCACTCACCTGGCTCTATGCTGACATCATAAAAGGCTTATTTGAACAGAGCTTTTCTCATTACTTCTGTATATTTCTTGTTTGCCCTTTATTTGCATATTTCTACTCAACTTCCACCTCCATATGTGGTTATTTGAATTCTGCACTCTTGCAGCAAAACCTTTCCAGGAAAATGAAACAATAAAGAACAGACATGAAAACTGTTTTTAAGACATCTAACTTTATAGCTTTCCTTACCAGAGATGTTCAGACTTATTTACAGTCAAATTACTTTAAAAAAATCATATGGATTTGATGAAGATGGGTTTTGACATCACAATAACCTTTTTTTGCAGAAATGCTCTACTTTCACGGTCCTTTATTTTGAAAGTATTGGCCGGAAATGCGGCAGCCCGTTTGTCCAGCTTGATGGATGTTTGCAGCTAACCAGTCAGACAGCTTGTTGGCTTCTCAGCGCTGTCTGCTCGGTCCTGTCAATAACACTGCAACCTGAGACGGGATAGCCAGTCATTTGGCTAGCTGAGCAGACCAGCTACTTTAGCCACACTGCTAGCCTCTGTATTAACTAACCGCCGGAGCTCTGGGACTTACCGTGCAAAGTTGGCTGAATATAACCCAGTTTGGAGTTGATTCGACGGTGGCAGAGGGGGAAAAAAACCACTTCTCCGTTTGGTAAGTTGTCTCCAGAATGGATAAACCAGGCAGAGAAAGAAAGACAGGTTCAGTTAAGTGTTTCCATTTCGAAAGTTCAGCTTCTTGAGTTGTTAGCCTTTCGGTTGCTAGCGAGCAATCTGTTGATGCGGGTTAAAGGTCCTCCGGTTGTAAGTCTCCATGGTGGCTCATAAGTCCGAGATCTTATTACATGTGAACAAGTTGTTGTTGTTGGGGGTTTTTTCAGTGTAGTTCTGTCCTGTACAGGTCTCAATTTGTGTTTCGGTAAATTGGACCGGATACCGTCCGCGCTGATCCAGATAGTTGGGATGAGCTGGGAGGAAACAAGGAAGAGACACTTTGCTGAAATGTTTGAACTAAAACATCTTTGACTGACTTGTACGCCGTTGTTATTGACCAAAATATGAATTAGTGGGGACGGTTTCTGAACGCGTCTCATAAAATTCACTGGCTTTTACTTGGACCTGCACCAGTCGGACTTTTCCTACCGATACCAGTTTCCTTTTTCCTTCTCTTCCTATTTCCTCCTCCCTGAGTTTGATATGGGCAGATTTTTTTTCTGCTCTAATTCTGGAATTAATCACATTAAATTGAAAAAAAAAATAAAAATCCACGTCTCTTGATTGATTTTTTTGTTTGATTTTACCAGAATTAATTTGATTTATTGTCCAAAACTTATGTTCTTAAACCTCTCTGATATTTTATAGTTGTCTACTCAAATTGGCATTTTAATAGACATATGTTCCGTTTTGAGAGAAACTGTCCTCAAAGCCTTCCATCCATCCATCCATCCATCCATCCATCCATCCATCCATCCATCCATCCATCCATCCATTCATTCGTTCACGGACAGATTGATTTATGAATTAAATCAACCTGCAGATTGCTTTCTCTTGCTGTTACCATTATGAACAGGTTGTACCTGTATTTGTTTGTGAACAAGCATCTTAACGGATAAAATTAGCCTCTGATTATTTATGACTTTGATTTATTTACAGTTACATTTATTTATGTTAAAACTTGACAAATTTTTCCTAAATTTACTCTTTCTTTAATCAACAAGACCAAAAATGTAACAATCAGCGTACGTTTGGATGCTTATTTGACTTATTTTTTTACGAAGAACATACCAAATATTAACTAATTTGCGGAAAGTTTGTGAAAATGTATTTTGGAAATGTTTAAAGTTCAAATGTTCACCAATCAATAATTCTCTGGAGATTGAAATTGGCCAATTATTTCTTGATTGGCCTCGGATTGGTAATCAGTTGGACAAATACCGAAAAGTCTTTGTTAATGTTTTCTTGTTCATCAAATGCATCAGAATAAACGACACCCACCATTTTTGGCTGTATAGACAAAAGTTATGAACATATGCAGTGCACTGGTCAGACTTCTCCTTGCCGATGCTGATTACTGAATGCAGTACAAGTTCTTTGGTAGAGTTAGTAGTTTTTATTACAACAAATGAAAAAAAAAATGTTCACCATTTGAGCTGCTGATCCCAAACAAGAGAAATTTGGTAAATTTAGCTGTAATCATTTGTGTTAAATTGCATCTTAAATGACTCTTCAATGACACTGCACACCTACATCAGTTGCATTACGACCGTGCTGCTCCGCTCAATCTTTTTCATGCATCATTTACCAATTTTTTTCTCAGTTAGCCTTGATCGGGGATTGGCAGCTGAAATACTGAGAAACCTGGACTAAATTGTTATGTCAGCAAACGTTGCTTGTCACATAAACCAGAGAGCGATAAAACAACTTGACTTTAACTTATTAGTTTAGTTCAAACAAAAAGACAACTGCGTTTGTATTGTTTAGATTAAATATCAAGTAGTTGATTTACAGGAGTCTTTTAATTCACCCCCAAAAAAATCATGTTTGCTACTGTACAAAGATATTCTCACAATTAAAATCTGATGATGTTGAGAGTCATATGCAGTGGTGTTGAAATTGGTTAGGGTGTTTTAGTCGTGTAGGTAATGTTTTTTCACCTTTAATTTTCAAATAAAACACAATTCACGCTGCTTCCTTATGATTACTTATGCATACTATTGCTTTGTGTTGAGAAAATGGTATCAGCAGGTTAATATTAAAAAATACATTAAAAGATGCAAATAAATAAATAATTCAATTCATTTCTAAAATACAAATTTTATTGCCTAAACCAGCTTTCCTTCATTTGAACCAGGTGAAGTAAAACTGTACTAGGAGTTTTGACTAAAACATATTTGACTAAAACATACTAAAACAAACATATATATAAAACATATAGTATGTTTTGACTAAAACATACTAAAATATAAACATATTAAACATATTGACTAAAACAAAATGTGTATATATGTTTTTCAGTTTTTGACTTAATTGCTTCTCTGCATATCTATTTATTTTTCTCCATCAAATGACCTTTTTTTTTGAGTCTGCATATTCCAGTTAATCTCCAGAATCTAATCTGCTGCATAAATCAATATTAATCCGTAAAATCATCTCTGCAAGTTATCGATTTATACGTTTTCTCACATGGCAAAGAACGTCATGTTTACACCACCTGATATTCCAAGGTGAAAACTTTACCACTGTAGAACTAAGCATTTGTTTTGTTACTGCAATTCATATTATTAGTAGGGCTGCAAGTAGCGATTATTTTAGTTATCGATTAATCTATTGATATTACTGTGAAGATTAATCAGATAAAAAAAAAATGGCACAGATTTTTCATTTACGTACGTAAGCCGTTTTTATACAATATTAGAAATACATTAAAAGATGTAAATAACCAGATGATTCGGTTCCTTTTTAAATAAGAAAATAAACATTTTAGTGCCTAAGATGCAATACTAGGCAGTATTCCTTTAGTGAATTTGAAGCTAAAACTTTAGTTTTAGTTTTTGGCTAAAACATATTTACAGAGAAAGGTGTTTTAATCTTCGGTATAGAAGACATATTGCTTTTTTTGTACAGTTCTGGTTTGTTTATTGCTCTGAAAAGGCTTTTCTTTTCACCAAAAGGCCCATATTGAGTTTGCATTCTCCTGGTAGCGATTCATCTATTACTCAGTCAATTGAAAAATATTTAAATAATCAATGAATCACAATTAACCCAATTAATCACGATTGAACGGATTAATAATTTCAGCCTTAACTATACTCACCACCATAATGGCATGTTTTCCTCATATTGTGCAGGTCTAATCTAATCGCCTGTACCCTAATCTGTACAGACGAATGGCAGCCGCCATCTTTATTACTCCTTGTGGATGTTTCGTTATTAAACCTGATGCTTGGTCAGCTTCTGAAACTCTTTCAACATAAACGTCTGAGGGAAATTCCATTGTGTAAGCTTTGAACAAACCGGCTGAGCCACGTTACTGACTTGACATCCTTTGGTGTCAAAACAAAACAGACTCCCTGCAGGTTTACCCAGCAGCCCACTGGGCCGCAGGATCTGCCTGCTAAATACCAAAATGCATTTGTGATCTCCCTCAATCTTAATGCCAAATATGTAGATGACACTAGCTTTTATTTTAAAAAAAACAACAACAAAAAGCCCCCAAGTTTGTTACTTTTGTTTTGTCATCTGCAGGTTTCAGTCATGGCTTGTGTGCAGAATTCTTGTCTCAGCCGATGTAAGACAGAGACTGATCTAATCCCTGCTGGGCTGCCCGACCCCACCATCAGAGTAAATGTTTAGCATTCCATCCTGGCAGAGGCGTTTCCTGTCAACATGAAAAGATCACTTTTTAAACAAATAAGAAAACTTAAAAAAAACATCTTCGTAACGTCTTCTTTCCACAGTGCTTTCTCAGCGTTGCTCTCTTTTCCTCCTTCCTCGTGTCCTACTGACTCAGCAAAGAAAAGGGAGTGTTAATTCCACTTCTGATACCCGCAGATTGATTTTGCATAGACACACACGGGGTAAAAAAAAGCGCGGGGTTTTAGGAGTAGCGATCCAGCCGTTGATGCAAATATACGTACTGCAGGGAGTCAACGGAGAGCCGTGCGGAGTTCGTGAATTTCCTGGAGCACTCTGCCGTATTTTTACATCCCAACACAGTTCCACAGTCGACTCAAATGCATGGGCGTGACTGTGTTTACTCAAGTCTGTGTGAGTGTGCATTTTATCATCTATTTGCTTCAGTAAAGAAGGCGTGAGAACACCACAGTGACGCCACTGTGGACTAATCCTTTTGTGACGCTGCAGTGATTTTGGTTTTTGTTCCTACTTTGCTGTCTTGACTAACGAAAAGCTTTTGTGTGCCTGTGTTTTTCTCTTAAGCATCTTCAACCCGCTCCCCCTTGTGTGCTATGACATCGTGGCTTGGCTACAACAAAGGCCCAAGATCTTCCGCAGACGGTTAACATCTGCCAAGGTAGGAGCCCATGGTGGGATTATTTGTAGCAACTCAAAGAATCTACCAAGTCTGTGCTACAAAGTCAACGAGCGCAGCAACATGTGGAACGCGTTATCAGATGTCAGAGCCTCTTAAAGGGCCGGGAGACGATTGTCTGCGTTTCAGTTTTGGCTCAAGTTGTCACTCTGGCGATGGTAGATGAATTATATTTAATCATTAATTCCAGTTTTCTAATTGCTTCATTATCCTCAAATAAGGGTCAAAGGTCTAAAATGAGCGTGGAAGTTAATAAATGGTAGAGCTGGATTGTTCCCGGCAGCCTGCAGAAAGTTTTCCACGGTGTCCCTCATTCGACGTAGACGGCTCGACACGCCTGAGTTACAAGGAAGGTAAACAGTGACATTATACCGCTGTCCATCCCCCGCCTGTTCCGGGATTCACCTCGGAGACGTGCTGTCGTCACTCATGATCGTTACTACACCAGTAATTCCAGCTTTGTGCTGCGGGTTTTTTATTTTTTAATTTTTTTTTGCTTTTCTAGTCAGACAGCAATAAGAATATGTTTGAAAAAACAAACAGAGGGACTTACTTTCTGGAGGTGTATCAGTACATGTATCGGTACCAAAGTAGCGCAGATCCCATGTTAGGGTGAGCAGTCAGGCAAGAAAATAAATAAATAAAAATGCACAAGTTACAAGTAATTGTTATTAGCCTTTGATTGTTTTCTGGTATCTCGTTTTTTTTAAAAGTTGGAACGTTTTCTGTCATGCCATTTGTAAGATTTGTAACCTTTTTTTAATAAAATGCCTGAGGGAATTTTGCCACACTATCGTCACTCCTCTATTCATCTTTCACTTGCCAGGAAAGTCATTGTTTAAAAGGCAGAAGGAGTGTCCTCCTGCTTTCATTAATGTAATGGTTTTTTTGACTACAGTCGGCAAGACGAGCAGCAGACTCCAGAGTAGCCAACCACGTCAATAATCCAGTTCATGGAATGTAATAATTGTTGACTTTGTTTTGGAAAAAGAAAAAAAACTGTTGTTTGCATGTTGCTGCAGGGGTTGGTGTATCTTAGTGTGTCATTATCTAAGGCGTTGCATACATGTACAGCCTGTTTAGAGTTATTTAAAGGAGTGTTTGATAAATTCACTTTTTTTTAAATTTAATCTAAAGTCTACCGCTTAATCAAATATAAGCTGATTGTGTTTCCACTTCATAAATTAGCTTTGCTGGCTATTAAAAAAGTAAATAAAACACCTTCCACTTTACTGCTGATAAAGATGTGTAAAACAACAACAACAAAACTCTTAAAATTACTACTTGTCACCTTTTGCTTTAGTTTTGATCAGTGAAATTAGGAGAGGTGTTCATAATATTCTCTTTTTTCATCTGCCAACACCAAGATCCTCAAAACTATAAAATAAGACGATATAAGAACATTGTTTAAATAATTTTCCCAACTTCTGGGTTATTTAGAAACCTTTCTATATTTCTTCATCAAGCATGAACAGACAATTCTCCAAAGAATAAACAGAGCACCTTTTAATTACACTCCTTTTTAGTAATTTTACATTCTTTACTGACCCTAAAAAAAGCTGTTTTCCAGTCAGTTGCGACATCCACACCAAATGATTTAGCAGCTAGAGTAGCATTTACTGGTAGGTAGTAGACTATTGGCAACTCTGATACAAGTCATCAGCAAAGCTGTTCTACAGAAGCATAATAGCTTTTGAAGATTGATTAAGTCCTTTCCTTTCTGTGTATTTGTTGTAAAGGATGGCCGCTCAGGTGGAGGTTCAGACCGGTGAGGTTGGGGGGACCGGGGCAGGAGGACGACTCCACCTCAGTCCCTTGACTGACGCCAGCAATAAGAACGTCATTGAGATGCCGTCTATCGCGTTGGAATCCAACAAACCTTCCCAAAATCCTAAGCCTCGGCTCACGCCCAAGCCATTCGCTGTGGAGAAAAACCCCACCATTAAGCCCATACTCGCCCCCAAACCCCAAACCAAACCCCGCCCGGAGCCCACTCGCATTTCAGTTTCCAAACCAGATCTGCCAAACACACCGAAACCAACAGCGAGGCTAGTGTCCACCAACCCCAACCGTCCTGCTTCTACTTCCTTCAGAACACCGAATTCATTGAAAACTGGCCAGACAACCAAGCCTGTGATCCAGCCTTTTAAACCGGTCCCTCCTCTTGATCCTGTGGAGCCCAGTAAATCAAGCCGCCCCATCCCGACCGGGAGGCAAAAACCTGCTGCGTCGAACTTGGCCTATTCCAAGAGTCTTAAAACATATTCGGCAGCTGAGTGGTCTGGAACCACTTCAGTCAAAAATGAGAGCGGTGAGAGTAAGGAAGGATCTATGACCAGAGCTAAATCAATGGAGTTTCTTGCTGCAATAGGGCAGGACGAAGAAGCAAAAAACAAATCTCCTCCTGAAGCAGCCGTGCAACTGCGAACGCAGCCCAGGAGACTCAGACCCGTTTCGGCTATTTTTTCTGCTGCACCGGCTAAAACTGAGACACCCATCCCTGCTCCTCGCTGGGTAGCGAGGCGACCCCTTTCAGCCGATCTCACGTCTAAGTTTGAGTCTATCGGTCTGTCTCTGCACTGGAAAAGCCCCAAAGAGAACACTCCACCGGATCAGGACCAAGAACAAGAGAAAACTTCTCCCAGCGCAACATCAGACAGTACTGACGGCGTTGCTGATCAAACTCACTCCGAGCAAAAAGCGGAAGAAACTGCTGCGAAGGACGGTGAGGACGTTAAGCCAGTGGCGAGCATCAAGTCTCGGATAAGTCTCCTCCTCGATGCATCGTCCTCTCCAGGCACGGCGGTCGATCCGCCCTCTCCTGTGCAGCCGGTTCCGGAAGCGGAATCGTCTGTGGGCGTGAAGCAGCTCATCAAGCAACTGACCGTGGATACTACGCCGAGTCCGATCCCCGCTGTGAAGCCGGTGTTGAAGCCTCGCCCGTTGCCTCTGGATCTCACCAGAAAGTAAGAGCGCCGCTTATTCTCTTTCATCTGCTTGTTTCTGTTCAGTGTTTTTTTTTTTTTTCTTCTTTTTTTTGTGTGTGGGTGCATGAGTTCCATTGTCATGTATGCTTTCGTCTCGTATGATATATGTTCATCAGGTTTTCCTCCGAGCGCTCACCAGACCCTGAGGCAGCGGATCGGCATGACATCAGCAAAGAGTCTCAGAGAGGGGTAAGAGAGGGGCCCATCTTTGCCGCATCGGGGTTCTCGTTTTGTCCGGTGTATTTTTAGCAGACAAATGAGAACAGCAGTGAGAGGTGTTTTTACAGCTTAGTTTTAGGAAACACTTTTAGAGCCCATTGTGTGAAGAATGTAAAGGAATGGAGGAAATGGCAGGATAAAGGGTTTACCATTTGAAATCTGGACATGCAGTTGAGGTCAGGAGCTTTTATACACTCGCAGTGACACAAATGCCATAATATTTTGATTGCTCTTTACCCCAGGGTAAATGATCATACAATATGTGGTGCACAAGTTTGAATATATTGTAGGTTTTCATGACCACGCCCATTGCATTAGCCCATATTCAGAACAATTGGAAAGTCCAAGGAACTCCTTTGAGATCTGAATAAACCCCTCAGCTGATATTGATTTGCACATAGGACCCGGAATGATTTCTAAGAACTGACAGATTTCAACTGTTTCCTTGTCTTTCTATGTGCATTCTTTCCTTCATGTGTTCAACACATTCCCCATAGCTTTACTTTTATACTGGTAACAATGTTCATATCCGATAATAGGTATTGCAACAGAAAATGTAGGTCATAAATCGATGAAAAAAAGGTTAAACCTAAGACATCTAAATTCTTCCCTTTAATAGTTAGTGGTGGAAGGTCATTTTAATAAGGCTTGGTTGCAGTTTCAGCGACTCATTCACTGTTAAGAGTACATACATATAGATGGGTTAAACACTTGACCTCCTATGTTGCATCTTGTTCTGTTTGTCGTGTTAATTTCCTGGTTTAATGGTTGTTAAAACTCCATTCCAGAGTTGTGTTTAAACTGTCTCTTCTTCCTTTCTAAAGACTTTTGCAATACGGTTAATCTAACTTGTGTGGATCTTCTCTCGTTTTCCCAGGCCGAGGAATCAACAACCACTCCTAACGACCACAAGACGTTCCTGAATTTCAAGGATTCCCCGTTAGAGTCCAGAAAGGGCCTCACACCTGAAGGGTCAGAAGCAGGACTGCCGTGGGCTCATCCTAAGGAAAGGGGTTCTGGTGCCGAGTTTCACACAGTGCGAGCTTCCTTGTTTGAGAACATTGTGGAGAGGCAGAGTGTGTTCATGATGGACCAGGATGAATCACCCAAGGATGGTGGTGTGTTCTTCACGAGAGGAAATGAGGATGAGGAGGAGGATGATGGATCCCTTGTTACAGCCACCTACAGGGAACCCGTGTCCCCCTCGGATCCGTTCCGGGTCTCGCACGCCTTCGACACGGTCCAGGCGGCTGAAGAGAACCGAGCGGTGAGCGAGAGCGTCCCGGCGGCCCAGTGGGAAGACAAGGCCATGACGCTCCGCACCAGGCGCTCGGAGCGAGCCAGGCCGGCTGAACAGATGGCTGACCCATCGCCGCGGTACCTCAGAGTGGGGGCTTTGCACAAGTGGACCACTACTAGTTTCGATCAGGGGGAAGGTTCGCATAAAGGGATCCCGCAGGAATTGGAAAGCGAGGGGCGAGCGGGTTTGGAGAAAGACCAGGATGTAGCCGCCCCTAAACGTTTAAAAATGCTGCAGGGAGAAGAGCCGCAGAAACCCAAAGCCACCTACTTTGCTTTGACTGGACAGATGCAAGATACAGCATCTACTGGAGGAGTGGGATCAAGTGCCAATTTGCACTTCAATGATCTATCTGTGAGGTCAGCGTTGGGGGGCTCACAGGGACAAATCTATTCACCCAGGAGGAACCCTTCTCTAGAAAAAGCATTTGGGCAAATCTCCCCCACTCAAGAGAAGTTTGATGAACTAATGCAGAGGAACACCGTCCCGTCCATGGAGGTCAGCTCCCAGATGGAGGAACAAACCAAAGAAGATGCAACGGAATTAAAAAAGACAAAAGAGCAACAGGAGAGAGAAAGACACCTGGCTAAGATGAATGAGCACGAGGAGCAAGCACAAGTAGACTTTGAAAGAATGAGGGAGTTGGAGAGACAGCGAGAGTTTGAACGACAAAGGCAAAAAGCGTTTGAAAAGGAGAAGAGAGAACTTGAGGAGAAGCATCAAAGACAAAAACTCGAGATGGAAAAACAGAAACGGCAAGAACTGGAGAGGGAGCGACAGCGGCAACTTCAGAAAGAAAAACGAGAACAAGAGAGGCAAACAGAGCTGGAGAGGGAGCGCGAAAAGGAGAAGCAGAAAGAAATGGAGATGCAACAGCTCCTTGAGTTGGAGAGGCAGAGTCTTAGAGAAAAGGCTGAGAAGGAGGCAGAAAAATCGAGACAGATGGCGATGGAGCAGGAAATGCTGAAGATAAAAGAGCTTGAGAAAAGAGCTAAACAAAAGGAGCGGGAGATGGAGATGGAAAGAAAGAGAGAGCTGGATAAACAGAGACAAAGGGAGATGGAAAAGGAGAAGAGACAGCAAGACTTGGAGAGACAGCAGTTTGAGAAAGAGAGACTGAGAAAAGAACAGGAGAATGAAAGGAAGAGGATAAAGGAGTTGGAAAAACTCAAAGAGATGGAGAGACAGCAGCTAGTTGAGCTAGAGAATCAGAGATCAAGAGAGAGGGCAGAGAAAGAAGCAGAGAGATTAAGACAGGTGGCTCTGGAGCAGGAAAGTCTGAGAATAAGGGAGCTTGAAAAAGAGAAAGAAAGACAGCGTGAGTTGGAGATTCAGATGGAGAAGGAGAGGGAGTTGGAGAAACAGAGGCAGAAACAGCTGGACATGGAGAGAGAGCAGTTGGAGAATGAGAGGCTGAAACGAGAACAGGAGCAGGAAAGGAAGAGGAAGGAGTTCGAAAGTCTCAAAGAGATGGAGAAGCAGCAGCTAGTTGAGCTGGAGAAGCGGAGACTGAGAGAAAAGGAAGAGAAAGACTCCGAAAAATTAAGACAGATGGCTTTGGAGCAGGAAGTGTTGAAGATAAAAGAGCTTGAGAAGGAGCGAGCGAAACAGAGGGAGTTGGAGATCGAGCGTCAGATGGAGATTGAGACGAGAGAGAGGGAGAAACGGAGGCAGAGAGAGGTGGAAAAGGAGAAGCAGAGGCAGCTGGACCTCGAGAGACATCAGTTCGAGAACGAG
The DNA here is from genome assembly GCA_903066825.1 of Alfaro cultratus. Classification (NCBI taxonomy): domain Eukaryota; kingdom Metazoa; phylum Chordata; class Actinopteri; order Cyprinodontiformes; family Poeciliidae; genus Alfaro; species Alfaro cultratus. The sequence continues at coordinate 3,067 of CAEFZX010031242.1, read as the reverse complement.
CGGCTGAGACGAGAACAGGAGAAGGACCGGCAGAGGAAGGAACTGGAGATGGAGAAACATAAAGCAAAGGAAAAGCTGGAAAAGGCAGAAGCGGAGAAAATGAGGCACATAGCCAAGCAACAAGAATCGGAGAGGCAGCGACTGAAGGAGAAGAAGGAGGAGAAGGAGAGGCTGCGGTTGGAGTCGTCCGCTTTGAGACCCAAAGTTCTGGACCTGGACTCTGTCCTCAGAAGTGACCTGCTGTCTCCTGCGTCTCCCCAGCACAGTGACGCCTCACCACGATGGAGGGAGCCATATAAACCTGGGATTCTTGACATTGACTCCTTTACGTCTCACGCTCAAGGCTCACCGAGCAAAGACTCGCTTCCTGCTTCTGGTATTCCAGGACTAGATGCTGAATTTGGGGTGTGGTTGCAGCCCACGCCCGAAAGAGACGTCAGCTGGAAAGTTCCGGCACAGACTTCAGCAAGTTTCTCGAGTCCGGTGTGGACAATGTCCCCTCAGGATCCGTGGGAGCTGCGGCCCGTTGAAATGTCGGTGGACAAACCAGTGATGGAACCCAAGAGAGCGTCCAACAAGCTCAGCCCAGAACAACTTCTTGTCAAACAAGAGGAGAGGCATCCCAGCCCACAACGGCACAGGCCCGCTTTCCTGGATGAGCCCCTCTTCTTGTCTCCTCTTTCAGGAAAAGAGCCACAAACGAGAGACTCTCCTCATGAACTTTCCCACAGTAGCCTCGGAGAGCAGATCTGGATCCTAAGAGAGCCGCAGCCTCCAAAAGAAAGGAGAGACGCCCACGGCCACAGAAGATCCCACGGATCCCAGGTGAGAGAGACTAACCTGATCAGGCAGTGGCTGCAGACGCAAGGTTGGTGGTTGGCCACTAGGGCAGTCATTCATCCAGCAGCCCGTTGTGTTTTTGAGTTAAAAAAATGTTTAAAGTTGACAGGAAATTTGAAAATATCACTTGATAATCATGTGTTATTGAAAGATTGGAAGATTCACACCTGAACATCAACTATAAAGTCTTAAAAAATGCACACATTTTATAAAGACTTAAATGAATAATGCTTAGCCTGGTGGGGCACAAGTAAAGCCTGGTGGCCCGCCAGGCTTATAATACAATGGACACTTTGTGAGTAATTTTTGGGGTGAAATTCACTCAAATTTAAGTCAATGTCAAGTTGATCTGTATCGTACATTTGATCATCAAGGTAGTTCAAAGTGTTTTACGCTCCAAAGACAAAGTACAGTAACCAAATGTGAAACAGGCAATATTTTGTCAAATGCCATCGTCATTCACTGACAATTTGGAAACTTCTTTAAAAGTAGATTAGCTAGAACACATCTTGTTCATCATCATCTGCCTTTTTTTTTTTTTGCTTTCCTCTTAATTGTGCAGAAATTGGACATCCTGCAAATTTTCTTTAAAAGCAGATTTAGGTGCACCTGTTTGTTAAACTTGATTAAACACAGGAAGAGTAAAGAGTGATCCATCTTGTTGCTGAGAGTAAACTTAAAAAAAAAAAAAAAGAAATAGACCAACACAATCTACCAAAACAAAAGATTTAGAGCGTTGTATACCTTTCTTTCAACAAGGTAAGACAGGTACTTGAAGCGTTTTATCTTTTGGATCTTCACGGCTTTATGAATCGCTTAACAAAATACTTTATTCATTTCCTTAAAGTATTGCATATTTGGTTTATTGTTGAACTGGTAAAAAAAAATAGGGTCAGGACTTATCATATTAATTTTGATTAATTAATTGCTTACATTTTAATGTGTCGAACATTTAAACGCAATTAATCAAATTTTTTTTTTACATACAAAGTTATGTAAAAGGTAGAAAGGATCCTTTGTATTTGTGCGTTTCTGGTAAACCCGTAAATCTGACGCACAAGCGATCATGAAGCTGCCTCTCTCATTCATTTTTATTTTTGCTTGGGGAAAAAAATATCTGATGTGATTCTGGAAAAGATTATTGTGAAACTATTCAGCCTATCACTACACAGTGATAGGCTGAATAGTTTCAGCCTATCACTGAAACTATTCAAGCCTAAAATAGCTTTTCAGTGCAAAATGTTCTGCAGCAGCACAGACATCCTCAATGCTAAAATCAGCGTCTATACTCCACATTTCTAAAGAAGTTGCGTGAATGATTAGGGGTTCCTGAAGCACTTGAAAGCTGAATAGGTATAATAGCACTTTGCACCAATCTGATGGTTGAATAACAACGAAACAACAAAGATGTTTGTTGTTGAGGTCATATGTCGATTTATTCAATAATTTAGCAGCAAAAAAAGAGGCTTTTGAATTGAAAATGTTTAACTCTGTTTCTACTGGACCTTTCTCTAGCACTTTGTCCTTCCACTCAACTTTCCATTAATGTGCTTTTATACTCGGTGAGCGGTCAGCTTCTTTGGCAATGCCCCTTTGTAGCTGAATCTCCTGGTGAAGAGGGCTAGTTACTGTTGGCTTGACAACTGCTACGTCAGCAGTCCTGTAGGCCATAAGAGCTAAAATGATTAATTGTGATGAATCAATTAATGAAATAGTCGGCAACTAATTTAGTAATCAAATAATTAACTGCCGTATACAGACCCTGAAAAAAGGCCTTTTGCTGAAAGAACAACATATTTACAGCAGTAATGAAGCCAAAACTGTACAAAACAATATTTTATTTAAGATATAAAAAAATCAATTATCACCAAATTAGCCCCTACTGCTAAATTGATGTTAAATCAAGCAGAAAGGGATGAGCTTTGCAAATGCAGATGCGACCTTTGCTACAAATGCTCAAGTGTTCTCTAAAGGAATGCTTTATCGCATTTTAGGCAGTAAAATATTTGTTTTCTTAAAAAAAGGAATTAAATTCTTTATTTACACATTTTAGTGTATTTCTAATAGTACAAAATCTGAAAAATGTGCCAATTAATCGTCAGAATAACTGATAACCCAATGGATCATAACGTAACATCCCTGTTCTTATGCTATTTCCCAAGACTCTTAAATTTGGGTTTTCATTAGCCATGACCTTCAATATTAACAGAAATAAATACTTGAAATA